>ARYC01000301.1:0-180264 GCA_000711775.1 Oxytricha trifallax | reverse complement strand
TAAAATGACAAAATACCTCCTAAAACAGTACGTACTTAATTAGGAGCACCTCCTAAATTGGTACGTGCTGTAATCAACTTATTATTGATAGTAAAAATTGTTACTTCCTCCTCCATATTTAGAGCTGGATTGTCTCTTAACACTTATTTTTCTTCTCTAATACTCTAAGAACTTCCCTTGAAACTTGTAGGCTTGCAAAGCTATCATATAAGCTCTCAGTTATAGAGGCAGTTTTATAATTTTAAATTCAAATTTAAATATGAGCGCTAACATTTTAAGTAAAACAACAGCACTTCCATCAAACTAATTGAGACTTACCTTTGGCAGCAATAAAAAGTGTGATAGCTGTGAGATGAACTCTCTTAAAGAACTACGAGAGCTATCACTTGAGGTCTCTGTTATTAAAATAGAAATTAATAATAGAAAATAAATGGCAAACAAGTGTGTGGGAGACAGAGAGGGAGAAAGGTATTAATGAAATTCCTATACAAACTGAAGAAGCTGAAGTCTATTTTTGTGAGCTATGAGAGAGATTTTGCTCATAAATCAAGCTGGTACAGACATAAGAAAGAGCATAGAGAAGCCAGGCCCACTGTATACTTAAAGCATGATAAAATAGATGGAAAGTATGATTGCTTTGAGTGCCATAAGCAATACTCTCATACAAGAGACTTGAAGAAGCATCTTTTAAAAGCTCGCAAGAAAGATATAGAGGTTGAGAATCATGAAGTTGAGCTGAAGCTTCTCAACAAAAGAAAAGCGAGGGAAATTCTAAGGTCGTTGTGCCTGAATCAGCAAGAGAGTTAGAGTACGTTAGGAAGGCACGCAACCAACTGACTTCTGAAATAACAAGAATTATGATCAAGATTCAATACAAGAAAATACCGGTTCTTGCTTAAATTGACTTAGATACTTCTCTTTAAAGCTACCTAATATTAGAAGACTCCTTTTATAAGAAAGTTATCAATGATCATCAATACGCATACAAGGTGTATCCCTTCAACTTATCTCTTAAGTGATGATAAATATTAGATGGAGTTTACAAATGAGTATTAAGTACTCACTCAAGCAAAGTTTAAAGAGTGTAGTTACTTAATCAGCTAGATGCTGTTCTCCTTGCCAAGGTTCATGTTGCTTTCAGACTCCCACTCTATGAAATGACTCTTAGAGATTTCATAACAGATCAAAGGAGTCATAAGTAACTTGGATAAATAGCAACTCAGACTATACAAGGCATTAAAGAGCTTCACAGTTAGGGTTTGTTCACAGAGATTTAAAGCCAGAAAATATTATGATAAACTTTTCTCTAGTAAGAGTAGCAATAATCGATTTCAACAGATCCTAAAGAGTGGAAGTCTCAAGGCTTGGAACTGTAATGGGAACTCAAGGCTATTATCCAGAGAGAGAAGACTGGAGAGATGGTGACTTTTAGTGGGATGTGTGGGCTTTAGCAGCAATAATAAGAGTGCGATATGCCTCGCAACGATTACTACTCTACAAGGTGCGAGAAAGATGCTAACTAAAGAATCAAGTAGTTTATACAAAACCAGAGTGTCTCAATCAATGAAGCATATGGCAGAGTCAATAATAATAAAACCGAACTCAAGATCAGACATATCAATAGAGTAGATAGAGTTGTGGTTAAGTAAGTTAAACTTCAGACCTCTCCCACATGATCCAAAATTGCATTTTGATTGATTAAATTAAATACATTTACTATAAATTTCACATTAAAACCTATTAATAACCCCAACCCCTAACAAATTCCCTACAAATCAAAGCACTTATAAACCTCATTTAGGGGTTTTGGAGTTTTGAATCTTAATTATACTCATCTTACAATTTTGTTCATGAATATATAATGGAGGTTATTTTTATTATTTACAAAGATTTCACAGAGTTTATTTCAGTTTATTTATAAACTTATTTTATCTATGAAAAAATTATTTAATATCAGAAAATTCGCTTTAGATAATACAATTTAGGGAAAGATCTTAGTAATTAGCTGACTCTTTAATCAATATAGACGGAACAGCTCCCACATTTTACTTATTTTTATTTCGCTTTTTAAATAACGATTAATTATCCAAAATATTGAATAAAATAATCTATTGCAATTTATAATTTATAGATTTTCTATATTGTTTTATATAAATTAGAAAATACCTTGTGATAATTCATTTTCAACAATGATGTCTTAATAACATAAATCTTTTGCGAGCAAGAATAATAAATTTGCGATATATATTTAATGAAAATTTCACTTAATTAAATTATTTATGAAGATATTATTGGGCTTGAGATCACAGTGAACGTATCCAAGCGAGTGAAGGGACTTTAAGATTTTTATCTATAATATAAAATAATATATTTTATTGTTCAAAAACATTAGTCTGAACTTACAGTGCCTATAGCAATTTTAGCTACCATTTGAATCGGAAAACTTTTCATTAAAAATAAAAAAAATATAGTAACATATTAGTTTTATTAAATTTAAGGTTAAAATTATTAATAAATAAATAGATGGGATAAAGTAATGTGTCTTTTACAATAAAATATTGAAATAATTAATAAGAAAAAATAAATTAATTACCAATTTATTTATTTAAAAAAAATTCCCGTAATCGCAAATTAATATAAAATAAGTCATTTTGTTTTATTCAAGTATATCGTATAGGGAGGGACCTTATAGCCCTAAAAGTAAGACAACTTCCTTATCTGATATCTGCTACATATCATAGTACTTTACATAAATATTTATATATTTAGTAAAAATATCAACAAATTAAAATAAATATATGTATATATATTTGTAATACTTAGGCACACCTATAAATTAAAAATTAATTAAAATTCTTATTCTAAATAAACTATTTGAAGAGAGAAAAAATAAGCAATATTTTTTAGCAAGTGGGATTAAAGGAAATGAAATAGATCAATATTTGATAAAAATTACTGATTTGTAAAATTTAAATCAAAATAAATTGACTAGATTTTACAAAGCCATGATTTCAATAAAAATTAATGGTGATATTTCAATCATTCTAGCTTACTAAAGTTATTATAAATTATCAACTCCTCAAATATAAATTTATTACAAATTTCATGTGCTTTTATATTACTTATTAATAGCCTTGATTTTATTCTATAAAAAATTTAGTAAATAGATTTATATTTAAGCATTAATTTAAAGTATCAATTGCTTAAATACTTTATTTTTATAAAATTATCAGATAATTTATATAAAAATAATCAAATTTAATTTTTGATGCATTAATAATAATTATTTTTCTCATATATCTATATTATCATACCTTAAATATTTGATTTATTTAGAGATTGCATTAGTTTTAACTCAGATCTTGATAATTCGTTTGATTTTTGCTATAGTTTAAATGTTAATATTGCAAAAGAATTTATATCGAAGTTTATTCAAAAATCTTGATATAAAATAAGTTAACTCAGTATTGCTTTTGAAGGATAAATTATTTGGCAATTGAATAAAAGTAAAATATATATTTTTTTAAAAGTTAAATGACATATTAAAAATATATCATTTAATTAGTTTCAAAAATGAATAATGTTTTTTTTTCAATAAAATTTAATTTGATAAAAATAATTTTATGTTTCCACAATCATATATATAAATTAATTTTTTTTAAATATTTAAACTTCTTGATTATCCCAATTAATATATATTGATACAATATCACTTAATCTATTTTATATATTTGCCTTTGAAAAATGGTATGTTTAGAATAATTGCACTTTATTATACACATCTTGGATAATATGTTATATATTGAATATTATACTCTATACTTTAGTATTGTTTTATAAAAATTTTGAGAAACTTACCACTTTTAAGGCTTTATGCAAGTTATCAGAGTAGTCTAGCACTTCATATACAGACCCGAAACTGCCTCTGCCGAGTATAGTAATTTTATCAAAATTATTTATTATATTTATTAAAATAAATTAAATTAAATTAATCAATACTTTGAGAGTTTTAAATCTTCTTTTGAATTGCTTTAAAATATCCTCTTTTTCTATAAGTTGCGACATATTCTTTTTCTCAGTCTATTTATCTTAAAATTATACTGTCTTAAGTGCTCTTTTAATAATAATAATAGATAGCAATCTAATAAACTTATTAATATTTGTGAAAATTTTAATAGTTTAAATATCAGTATAATATTACTACAAAGTAATTTAAACATAAATTTATTGGAATTTACATAAGATTAAATTTTATTGCTAAATATGAAAGATCTCAGAAGATAGAATTAAAAATAAAGTAAATCCAATAGACATCATTATCTAAAAAGTAAAAAAGATAATAATTTTAGGCATATTTTGTAAGAATTTCATAATAAGCTTGACTAGTATTAAAATAATAATTTAAAATAATTGAGGATTTATATTACAATAAACCCTGACTTAAACTATCATTTCAGAGAGCATTTATTGGTAATTTAGTGCGGTAAAAATATATAACAAAATAAAATAAACAATCTTATTTCGAAAATATACTAAAAATTGGATTGAATTTTACTTTATATGATTTTAAGTTGTAATAAGGCGATGGACATAAAAGTAAACGAATAAAAAGTACCCTTTAATGATTTTTTATTATAATAAAAAATTCACTATTTTTCAAAGCTAAAATAATATAAATATTGCTCGAGCTTAATATATTCTCTTATATTGCAATTATTATCTCTACCATTAATCACAAGTAAGATACATATTAACATTTTTCATATTAAAATTAGAATTCAAATATAAATCATGGTCAAATCAATTACAGATAAAACTGTATTGCTAATTGAGTTTGAAATGAATCTCTCAATAGTATTTAGACACCACTTCAGTAGCTAAATTTAATACTAATATAATAGATTTAATGGTGTACCTACTTTTTCTCAGTATATTTTACTTTAAGTCTCAACACTCATTGCCTCCTTTTTAATGTCGCATCATTTAAATCTAATTAATTTATATATTATATCAAATTTAGATTTTATTTATTATATCTTAATTTTAATTAAATTTCTTAAATCAATTGTAATATTATAAAATAATTTTAAAAACTTTTTTATAAATAAATACATATATAACAATTTAATATTTACATTACACCACGATTCATTTTATAATATATTAATTTTAAAGAATTAATGAAATTTCATTCTTAATATTAGATAGCAATGAATTATTTTTATTAATATTATTATTTATATTTTAAGAAGCATAAATAAATTATTCAAAACAATTAATAAGTAATAAAGCATTTATTTTTTAAAAACTTTTTTTTATTTTTTAAATATAATTAATTGAATAATTTTGATTTGGAATTATATAATAAAAGATTTGCCATAGATTAATTTATTATATTTTTTGATTCAAATTAACAAATAAAACTTATATTACAAAATAATTATATTACTTATAAGGACTAAGTAAAATTTTCTAAAATTAGAAATTTTTACAATAAAACTTATTATTTTAGTTTAAATAAATAAATAAATAAATAAAATTTTATAACACCAAATAATTTTATTAATGTAATAAAAGGCATCTTTATTTAATCTCATGATACTTAATTAATAAAAACACCTTAATTCAAATTAAGACACTTTTTAAAAAATCCTATATTTTCTAATTTTTATAACTTCTTATAGATTTACAATTTAAAATACAATCGAGGAAATATATTTATAATTATTAAAATTCAAGATTTTAAAATTATATAAATACTCTTTTATTAGGATAACATCAAAATTTAAACAGTATAAAATTTTGCAATTAAGTAAATATAAAAACATAGATTAAATGTATAAAATTAATTTATTATTCTATCATTATAAAGTAATCGGTCTATTTGGTTCAGGATTTTACTGCATTACTTGTTGTTTATAGCAAAAATGCGTCTCCTCTAATTTAGGATTTATTATCATTATAATAAGTGATTATATCATTAGATACCCTAAACTTTTTATTCTTATAAGAATAATTATTAATTTCACTGAATATCCAACTTTATTTTTATAGTAAATACAATTTTATTTAATCTAAAACTTAAAGTTTAAGTAAAAAGGAGCAATGAATATTCCATAGAAGGGAAATGCAATCATAAACCCAAATTTCTAAAAATCAAAAGTTTCCTGTTCGCAAATCACTAGAGTACCTCCCCCAATATCAAAAGCAAATTTCTGCCTCATTTTTTCTTCGTGAGCTCTCTTCCGCAGAAAAGCCAGAAATTTAAAGTGCCAGTTTTCATAGAAGTTATTACTAATAACCCCAATTATTGCCCAAATTATCATTTAATTGGCAGACATCCAATACCATTCATAGCCTGAGTATTTCTTCTTAAAGTTCCTTCTGTCGCTTTGAGTGTCTTATATTTATAGATAAATTCTTCATAATAGCTAACTTTTAAAAAAGATTTATGATAAAATAATATAATGAGATCTTGATCATTTGGATCTACATTACCCTCCTCTGCTTCTTAGTATTGATTTTCATAGTATGAACGTCCTCTATATTAATCATATTCTAGTCGCTTATCCGGATTTCCCAATATTTCATAAGCCATTTATATTTCCTAAAACCTTCTATTTAATTCTTCCTTCTCTGTGGTATATATTTAATAAAATCTATAATTTTAATTCAAGATAAAAGTATTATGAAGACTAAATAAATCGAATTTTTCTATTTAATTAGTCAAAATATTATAATTTAACAAATATTGTAATACCCTCAGAATAATTTTAATAGTCAGAATTGTGATTAGAATCTGGGTGATGTTTTTTGGCCATTTCATAATAAGCCTATTTAATTTCTTGAGTTGAGGCATTAACATCCAAATTTAATATATTATACAAGTTCATGTCTCTATATGCCTTGAAGTCATAGCTGAAATTCCTTCTCATTATATTTTGTGATAAATAATGCGTTTTAGATTGGCATAGTCTTGGGTTCAATAATAAATGTTAGTTTTTAAAGAAATTGCTAACTCTCATTAAATTCATGTTTTAAAATTATTGGATTTTTAAACTCAAGAAATTATAATAATAAGAGCTTATAAATTTTAATTTAATTTGTAAAATGAAATAGATATCACTCTAAAATCCAGTATAGTCGTATCAAGATAAAAATCTGAAACTTGAAACTCCCAAAGTAAATTTATAAGAAATTGGAGATTTAGTGAATTCAATTAGGTAAATGAAAGAATAAAAATCTGTCATAACTTCTTAAAATAATCAACATGATTTTGTTGAAAATTAAAATTCTCATAATAAATAATATTCCCTAAGAGATGATAAGAAAAAGAAATACCAGTTTAGAGCAGCATCATTTGATTAGAACTTTAACAAGTAATTTTCAATGGAATCAAGCGTAGATTTCCAGAACAGTAACCAAGACTATTAATAAACATAGAATCAAGTGAGTCAGCTGAAATACCTATAAGACCACCTTAAAAAAGTAGAGTAAATTAGACAAAATAATAATAAGACCATAGATCCAATAGAGAGGCATATATATATCTCGAAGAAGAGGTAGGGAGAAGAGTATGATTTCAGTGAGATATTTCATAATGGGTCCTCAACGAAACATATTAAAAGTATGAACAACAAATTCAATATGAGCTGGAAAATGATTCAATCCAATGGGTTTCAGTAACAAAAAGTAGTTTGTTAGTATTTTTTAGGGAAAAACTTTAATTAAATTTTTATAAATTAAAAAATTACGTGTTCCAACCGAGACCCCCTCCACCCCCCCCTCTAGGCCTAAACGAACCCCCCTCCCACCTACTAGACCCCCCCTCCCACCCCATCAACATCCCAATTAATATGAAAATTTTGATTCTCAATATTTAAATCATTTTCCTCATGACATCTTGATCTCATTTTTTTTATACATAAAAATACCTTTTATCAAAAATTTTCTCAATCACTCAAATGCTTTTCTTATCTTAAATTTAACATCTTTCTCTACGTCCGTCGAGTATTATCTTCTATATTCTCCTATTAGGATATTACTTAAAATATATTTCAATTACTCAATAATAATTCAATGTAAAAAAATAATGAGTCAACAAACTCATTAAAATCAATATAAGAATCATGGAACTAAATTTAAATTAAACTTGTGATTACTTTAATAAATTTATATTTTAAATATGAATAAATTTTTATAGCACGGTTATCCAATTAATCTATAATTATTACCAATAACATTTATATAGTAACTAATAGTTATGGAAATATTTATATGAAAGTATTTTTAAATAAAACCTATTTTATTCACTATTATAATAAATCAGTTTGTAAAGGGACTAATTAAAATATAAACAACTTCTTTATTAATAATAGATAGCCAAAAATTGAATTTAATTATAGTGAATAAAATAGGTTTTATTTAAAAATAATTTCATATAAATTTTTCCATAACTATTAGTTACTATATAAATGTTATTGGTAATAATTATAGAATAATTGGATAACCGTGCTATAAAAATTTATTCATATTTAAAATATAAATTTATTAAAGTGATCACAAGTTTATTTAAATTTAGTTCCATGATTCTTATATTGATTTTAATGAGTTTGTTGACTCATTATTTTTTTATATTGAATTATTATTGAGTAATTGAAATATATTTTAATTAATATCCTATAGGAGCATATAGAAGATAATATTCGACGGACGTAGAGAAAGATGTTAAATTTAAGATAAGAAAAGCATTTGAGTGATTGAGAAAATTTTTGATAAAAGGTATTTTTATGTATAAAAAAAATGAGATCAAGATGTCATGAGGAAAATGATTTAAACATTGAGAATCAAAATTTTCATATGAATTGGGATGTTGTTGGGGTGGAGGGGGGGTCTAGTTAAGGTAGGAGGGGGGGTCTCGTTTTAGGCCTGGGAGGGGGGTGGGGAGGGGGGGTCTCGGTTGGAACAATTACGATTTTTAGGAATAAAATAATTTCCTTTAAATTATAATATCTTTTTCAATTTTAATTAGTAACAGAAAGAATTTAGAAAGAAAGGCAAATAATAAATGGAGGAAATGATGAGTTAGAGAGAAACTAACATTCAGACTAATCAAGAAAATGATCTCAACTCTGCAATTAATGATTAATATGATAGCTTTACTCAAGGAACATTTTCAAAGTAAAATACTATTATAGACACAAGTTTAAATGCAACACTTTACATATAAAAGATGGTTGAAGCTAAAGGTTAAGATTTCAAAAATGTGTCGAAATAGAACAACAGTAGAAACGATACAAAAAATCATTTTTCTGATAAAAATAATCGATTCAAATCTTTAGCATTACCAGAGTTGAATACAAGACATCACTTGAATGTTAAACAGATTGCTCAGTCTAAAAATGATTTTTTTATTGAATTTTCCTATTTTTATATGATTATTCTCTAATTAACCAATCAGCTCTTCCAAATGTACTTAAAAATAAGCAAAATACACCCATTCTAAACAACTTAGATTCTCAATTAAAGAATAGCAACAAAAACCAATATTCTAGTAAAAACTTATCTTCAAGAAATGATTCAGTAACAAAGTTAATTTAGAATGGATATTTACATGCATTAAGCATTAAAAATTAATTGATTGTTGATACAAATAGAGACAATTCTTAAATTGAGAAAAGCTTTAACTAACAATTCAAGCAGATCGATGATCAGGAAAGAGTTCATAGAAGATTTAAAGAGAAAAATAACTAAAGTAATGAGGTTCCTTAATCTTCTATAAATTAAATTGATAGCAAACTGAACATAGCTAAAAATAGAGTATTATACCAAGATATATATCAAGGAATTTATAATTATACATTTTTATTTTCATAGGAAAGGATATAGAGGATGAGGACTGGGAAAAAGCATTGCAAGATGAGCTGCTAGATTAAGTTGACTTGAGTATACTAAAAGCTCAACCAAATTATGATGTTAATAACAAAATATTTGGGTCGATTAAGTAAACAAGCTAAAGTTCCTAGAATTAAAATGGTCCTAGCATGTTCAAAGGCAGCACTGACGTAATGAATGACTTGACCTATGGATTGAAAGTGCATTAAATTCCCAAATTAACAGGTGGACCCTTAGACAAACAAAAACTTCAAATTAGCTAGGTTGATATTGCGGGAGCCTACAAAGAAGAGTCTAAGCGTTAGTAAGCTGCTTTAAATGATAGTACTGAGAATCATCATTTAGCTTAGCAAATGCAAAACAATGAGTATTTCAAGAAGTTTGCTTAAAAGCATCAGAGAAAGCTAGAGTCCTAAATTGATAGAATATATGGTAAGAATAGCCAATCTCCAGAAGCAATAAAGAAATACATCCCCATAGATTTTAAAGAGCAATTTATGAGCTTTCTAGGGACTCATAATGAATACAGAATGAATAACCCTCATGTCTTTGATGCCGCTAGTACGGCCAAAAATAAAGATTTCATTAGAGATAAACTTAGATTTCTAACACCAATTAAAACAAGAAATGAGGGGTCAGATATTGAAGATATGTTGTAAAATGAGCTCAGTCTTAGAAGGCTGAAAGCTGCAAATTATGGAAAGTGGTACTTAAAGCCCGATTAATATAATAAGAAAATAGATAAACTTAATAAAAAGATTGATGTCTACTTTAAAAAAGAGTAGTGAAATATATTTTTTCATTAATTTTATTAATTTCAAAATCTTAGCAAAATTAAGCTCAGTAAATGCAGGGAATCCTTTTTTGAGTAATTTTAAATTTAAAATAATTTACTGTTTATTTATAAAATATAACAATGTCTTATCGTTCAATAATTGAGACCCTTATTTACGTTGATCATTTCAGAAATATAGATCTCTTCCAGTAGGGTTTTTATTTCGTAAAATTCAGCTTTTACTATGAAAGAGATGATATTGTAAGCAAAATTTATTACTTTTTCAAAACTTATTCACCATTTAATTTAGAGAGTTTACTCAAACCCGTACTCTTGTTACAAAGCTGCCAGCAAATCAGTTGTAAATGGCCAGTAATAATAGCTGCAGTCGTCTAGATCAATATATTAAAATCCGCATACCTAAATAAACAACAGCTCCTCAACAACTCAATTAATCACATAAAGAGTACAACCCAAATTGCACAACTTAAAAGATCATGAAATCAATCAAAATGAGTGCTCATACTCTACAAACATATTCTACATTCGCTATGCGGAAGAAAAGGTAGGTCAAAAATTTAATTTCTAAATGGAGGATAAGTGCGATTTGAGATATCAAATTTAAATTCACGAAATCCTCAATATATTACCTTTAACTTTTCAAAAAAGCTAATTTTACTCTATATAGGTTGAAATAGGAGATTGCATAAATTTCAGAACTGAAATCGAAGGATTTTACAATTAAAATGAAGAGGATTTACTAATAGATGAAGATTGTAGTAAAAAGTAGAATAAATTTGAGGACTCTAAGTTTTATCTAAAAGTTGAATTACTATTTCAGGAGGCTACAGAAGAATAAATAAAAAATCCAAGAGCCATTAAATTAGATGTAAATGATACTAATCTGAAAAAGTTTCAAACAATCTCTACCAAGCTGTACATTAATTTTGTTGTAAGCTTAATTGAAGTATTGTCTGTTATTTATTTTTAAATATACAGAGTGAAGAACATAGCTAATGGCTTAAGTGAATTCTACCCTATTTAATTTGATGCTCTTCACTTTTCCACTATCTCAATTACTTTGCACTCAGCTTTAATGGGTAATATCTAATTTTATCTGACACTTTTAATTTAGACTTCAAGTTTCGAAGATAACCATTGAATGATTTCAAAGATGGGGAAGTTTCTTATAAGACTTAGGAGAATAATCTTAGAGTAGTTATGCTTAAAGCTCATACGAAGAAGTCTAAACTCATAGTCTTCCCCCTTTTTATAAACATATAATTTGTTAAGTTTAGACAATCAAAGAAGCAGAAAAAGTTCCAAAATTTAACGGAGTATTTATTCGCAGATGATAAGGAAGACGATGAATGTGTTGGCTACATACCAATAGATATTGAGGCTAGAGAAATCGATAAAATTCATGAGAACTATGTCTAAAGCTTGATCAATATGCATGAGAAATTGAAAATTAAATATGTCAAGTATTTGAAGGTGTTGCCTTAGGAGATTTACAATTAATTAATTGAAGAAAAGCAGAGCAAGTACTAGATTGAGCCTCCTAAGTTAGTTATTACTCATGAGGCTTAGTTGTAAAGCTATACTAATGTGCCAAGCCCAAGGAAAGGTGGGAGACAGCCAACGGCAAGTTTATTTCAAAAACTAAATACGACAATCATTAATAAAACCAAAATCAAAATTGAGCATAAACCTGAGAAATATCAGTCATCAAGTACAACTAACAAAATGAGTAATTAAGCCATTATGATGATATAATTTTGAGTTTTAATTAATGAATCATAAAGTCTTTTAGTATCTGGAGTAATAGCAAAATCATATGAGTAGAGATGAGAGCATTTTGGGCTTAAAAGTAAACAATTTAGATGAAATCTGCACAAAGTCAAAGCTCGATCAGATTTCTAGAACTACAGACGATAAATTCAAGCATATTTAAATTTAAAACTTAAGAAGTTCAAACATACTCACAAGACAGCAATAAAATGAAAGTATAGAGAGATAAAATGCCTTTAACTTTAGATTGGATCATCCACCTCAATGTGAGAACCCCCAAGACACTTCCTTCAATATGGATATTTCCAATATTCTAGATGAAAATCCAATGATCAGATCGAATATGAAAAGCGCTCCCACAAATACTGCCTCATAGGGATGCTAATTTATCCAAAATTCAGGTGCTGGGTTGAAAGATTACTATTCTAAAATGCTTGAGGAGGAGCCTCTGTGTGAAGGGTTTGATGCTCTACCCGAGCCTCTTACCAAAACTATATCAACTAAGAATCTTCATTACTAATTAACTAAGTAGAATCTGGTTAAGGAAAACTATAAGATCACAAATAATTTACCACCTCTCTCAAAAATGAATTCTATTCCATAAAAATAATAATTTTAATTATATTTAATTAATAAAATTAAAAATAAAATACAACCCACTTACTATTTTGCATATGATTTAGAGTGATTTTACTCAACTGTAATTATGTATTTTAATAATTTATTAATAAATGAATATTTTTAGTAAAATATAAGAATTTATTTGCCTTGATATAATATAATAGAATTCTATATTTATTATGATTCTATTTCGATATAATATAATAGAATTCTATATTTATTATGATTCTATTTCTATTTATTAAAAATATAATTATAATAAATAAAGAAAATGAATATTTCAAAATTTATTTAAATTTTAGCAGTAACAAGAAAACTTAACTTTAAAGTAAAGAGAACAAAACAATTTATATCAAGTAATCAAAATTTAGCTTTATGTTATTATATTATTTTAAAGCTTTGTATAGAACTATAGTTCCAAAGTTCTATGTGCCAACTAGAATATTCAGAATCTCAATTAGTAATGCCACTTAAAACCTATGAAGTCTAGTCAACCAGCTGTTCCTTCTACTAGATCCCTATCTTAAAATGTTCCAATGTCTCCACCAAGAATTGATTTTGATGATAATCTTAATGCCAATGACATTCAACAGTCATGTATTTTTAAAGAATTTTTGTGATTAAGATTTTAAATGATCAATAGCTCTTTAATTTAATTATAAAAACTTATAGTTATAGATTAGTACAGCTTCTATAAATTTCTCTGAATAAAAGAAAAACAAAGGTTTAAGCATTCCATACATTCAAGTAAATCAGAGAAATCTGCAGTTAATAAACTCAAGCAAAAGTTACTTAGGAATATTTCAGTAAGCAATAAAAGGTCATCACGAGCCTAACCATATAACAAAGATATTAGATAGTGAAGTGAGATAGATATCAGTTCAGATATTCTAACTTTGGCATTAACTTATTAACATATACTGTTGTGATCCTATTACCATCAATAAATCCCTGAAGACTAAGCACTAAAAGAACATGTACAAGACTGTATCGTAAATTGTTATTAAAAACAACGAATGTAACTTCACCTAAACGACTAAAGTGTCAATTAAAACTACACTTGATTCTACTTAAAAAACAGTGAATAAAAGGTCAAATGGGTCTATAAATGAGATCAGATAGTTTCATGTGGCTGGGGGAATGGGTCTAAATAACATGCACAGTTAAAACTACAGCTTAAATACTCAAAGAGCAAGTTCATTAAGCAAAAGTCAACTAAACTCTAAAAATGCTTCTGGCATCGTCACTCCTAATATACAATCATTTAAGCATAAAATGAGTCATCATAATCTAATGAGCTAAGTTAACTTCAATTCCCAGAATATTGATATCAATAAAAACATGGGAAGCATAGCTAATTCTAAGAATTTAGCTGTAGTTAAGAGAAATTTGTCTTCGTAATATAATACCATAGACGATGACTTCGATATATTTATTTAACAAACATTTAAAAAACATTTTTGTTTTTAAAAATAAACTAATTACTTTGATTTGCCTAATAGTCCCACTAAGATAGTGAAAGCAAAGATTGAAGTAGAAGATTTAAGAAAGAAAATTTAAAACCAAAAGATTGAATGCAAAGGACAAGAGAAAAATTACTTAAGTATTATTGAAACTGAAAAGAAATTCAGGCATGAGTATGAGCCACTTATTGTCGAAGAAAAGTATACAAAAAAGGGAAATTAATATGATAAATCCCTGACTAGACCTACTAGTTAGTTAAGCACGGGAAGTGATAAACTATAAAATACTATGATAACAGACTTATTCAAGAATTTATTGGTTGATGATAAAAGTAAAAAGCATTTAAATAAGCAACCAATAGGCCAGCATTTATTCGTCTTTGTACATGGATTTCAAGCCAGTTCATATGATATGAGAGCTATTAAAAATTAAGTCTCTGTTTTATTGCCAAAAGCTTTTTGTCTCTGTTCTCAAATTAATGAAAACTTCACAGAGGGCTCAATTGAATAAATGGGACTAAACTTAGCAAATGAAGTGAAGAAATTTATCAAGGAATGGTGTTACTCTAGAGATGGTAAAACTTTGTTCTTAAAGAAATTGACATTTATTGGACACTCCTTGGGTGGATTGATAATAAGAACAGCTTTACCAAGTTTGGAAGAGTTCAAAGACTACATGCATGGATACATGAGTCTAGGGTCCCCTCATTTAGGTTACATGTATAATACTAACTCACTAATTGATGCGGGCATGTGGGTTCTTAAACGTTGGAAGAAGTCCCAATGTCTTTAACAATTGTCAATGACTGATGCAACGAACAAAAACGATACTTTTCTCTATAAGCTATCAAATTATCAAGGCTTGAATTGGTTCAAGCAAATCATATTTTGTTCATCTTATCAAGATAACTATGCTCCTCACGACTCAGCAAGAATTCAAATTTGCTCTAGAGCTGCAAAATAAGATAGGGAAAAGGGCAATAGTTTATATGTAAACATGGCCCAAAACATATTGGATAAGATAAAGTGTGAAAACATGTACAGACTCGATATCAATTTTAAGATTGATGAGAAAAATCTTGATGCTATGATTGGGAGAACAGCTCATATTTTACTTTTGGAATGTGAACCTCTTATCGAAGCACTTGTGAATAGATATAATGAATTCTTTTGTGAATGATTAATGCTTAAAAATTAAAAAGTTAAATTTTCAATACATCACTTTCAATGTCTATAAGTCAAATAGAGCTACTAGTATAGTAGTATTTCAAATCTATTACTCATCTAAGATGCTTCCAGCCCTTGATAAAACTTTCTTCTTTTTCATTGGGAACCTCTTTCTCGTAGTTTTCTTTCTGAGAATAACATTAGGTGGTGAAGAGAGATTGCTCTACTAATTGTCTCTGGCGCTATTCGGATACTCACTATATTCACTCATTTGATCGTAATTTGTCTCCTCATAGGTAGAAGACTAACCATCAAGCAATCCCATTCCATTTTGATTTGTGCTGCCACTTTTCTAGGATGGATTTGGCTTGATTCCTAAGCTCAATTCAACAGTCTTGACAGCCCACTTAGACTCGTAATTTTCAAGCTTTGTCTCTGCTTGCCTTAATTGTTCCTCATCTTCTTTCATTTACCTGCTCTCCTCATCCAGGTCTAACAAAGAAACTTTCATAGCCTATCCCATGGAGCTATCTTGCTTATCTTCTTCATCTAGTTAATTGAAGAAATCGTCGTTATCTTTTTCCTCTAGATCAACTTAGATTGGTTGTGGGAAGTTAGTAGGAATATTTTAATTATCTGAGGGAGGAGTAAGAATGATTTAAGGTTAAATCTTTAAAAGGTTTTCTTTTTCAAGTAATTCTTGCTGTATCTTTGCTTCTTCTTCTAGTTTTAACTTATTGAGTCTCATTTCTTCATCTTACTATTACTACAATTAAAGTTTTTTTTCTTCTTCAATTAAGCATAACTTTCCCATTTCTAAAATCTCTTCCCTTAATATCAATTCGATAAGCTTAGCTTCGAATTCCAAAGTGAATTCATTATAAATCTACAAATTGTATAATTATTATTCAGCCTCCTCTTATTCTCTCAATTTCTACTGCTCTTCTTAAATTCTAAGCTAATTTAGTTCCTCTTCTTTTTGAATTTACTTTAATTTCTCCTCTTCTTCTAAAAGTTAGCAGCTCAGTTACTGATTAAATAAGCATTCGTTTTACTCATATTTAGCTTTGTTGTTTTCAAAAACATCCTCAATTTTCAATTTCTCCTTCAGGATTTAATTATGAACATCATTTGGAGTGTCATCATAGAGTAATTATTACTGCTCTTCATTATCTTATTAAACTTGAACATCCTCAACTTAATTTTAAATGCTACTAAAACCCCAATGCTGTTATTTACAAGATTTGGGTGACGTATTAAATTAATTAAGTGTGAATTATAATAATTATGGATTTGGTAGCTTTAGTAATTTATTAGAGGGTCCTGTAGTAGTAGTAGTAGTAGTAGTAGTAGTAGTAGTAGTAGTAGTAGTAGTAGTAGTGGCTATTTTACTAAAGCTACCAAAATGACGAGATCTCCCATTTAATTATTATAAATCCTCAGACCCCTATAATATTACTTTAGAATCTCTAACAACCCCACGAATCCAACATATGAACCTACTGCTCCTCAATTCTAACGCCCCGCTCAGCCAGCAAGACGACCCATAGTTGCTGGAGGACCCATCAGAGGATCTACTGCTCGATAATCTTGAGTTTGACGATCCACTACTAACAAGGACATCTTTCCAACAGTGTTTGGGTATTCTCCTGAGCAACATTCAGAAGGCGAACAGAAGCCGGGGGCCACTCTGACGAGTGGTTAGCAGTATTCTTGGCTTGCGCTCCACGCTCTCTTATTCGACATTAGTGGACGAGGCTTTGGATAGCGTTTGTAGTATTTAGAAGGAAGATGGCGGCCGCCATATTGGATGTTCTCATGATGATTCGGCACACCACCAAACCATGGGTGACTTCTTGGATCCCACCACGGATGTCTCTGTACCTCTATCAAGGTAAGATTCGAGCCTTAATTGTTCACACCATATGTAGGGAAGGAGCACAACGTAACCTATTACCTAATATAACTGATCAGATGGCAAGTCCCAGCAATTATCTCAAGAACGCCTGCTGTCCAGATACCGTTGGCTCAGCCACCAAGCCAGTTGGCATCCTGAATACTCATGAGTAGCCAAAGGCACTAAACTCTTATGCCAAAGCACGAAGCTCTAGTGCATTGCGCCTTTGTGAAATTCATACTACTCTAGTGCTAAAGTGTATCAGAGTAAACCCTTCTAAATCAGGATTCTTGGCACCCTAGTCTATGGCAGTCAAACTGGACTGTTTGGAGGCAGCACTCTACATGCGTTGGCTTAAGGTCGCATACATTAGGGCACTCACTGCATGGAGCCGACCTATGAGGACTCTGAGGGTCGAGTGATTTTGAATATTCCAACTACCTGGCGTCATCAGCAAAAGTATTCCTCGGATAATCTAAGTATGGTAAACAGCTGCCTGTCCAGTTATTTGTAACTCGCTAGCTCGGGCTGTGCTCTCTCGATCGAGGTACGATAAAACTAATGTTGATTGCTGAAATAATTCGAATTCGCCTGCAACAAGCTCTCTGTAAAATTCAACAATTTGAAAAATCCCAATTAAAGTTCTCCGAAGCTAGACATTCTGAGTGCCTCCCACCAACTAAGACCCTATCAAGAATAATGAGACTGTAGACAACATCATGAACCGAGCTGCTGAAAGAGACAAGAGACCCCTGTCAATAAGCAAGGAAAGGCAGAGAAGATATAGCGTCATGAAGAGATTCAAGAAGGACCTGGCCATGCTGATGCGGAGCTCCCCCTACCTTCCCCCTCAGTTCCTGCAGAGATTCAAGCCCGCCCTCACCAAGGACACCGTGGATTCGTTGATGAAGGAAGCATTTTAATTCAGACCTAAGGATGGAGAATGCGAAGAGATCAAGGACCTGGACCGGGAGAGGCAGGAGCAGCTCAAGACCTTGAGAGAGAGATTGGCTAATTTGTGAAGTGAATTATGTGATATTAAGTTTCAAGTATTTGTATTTTGATTAATTTCTATCGTCTACAAAAAATTGTAAATAACAGCATTGGGGTTTTATGAGTCTCAGTTTATACAGTCAAGTTGTCTTAAACTTCTTAAATATCAACTTCAATAGAAGCAATAATCAATTAATCATCGACTTATTACAAGTTATTGGATATATCATTATTCAGTGCCTCACTTCCATCTAATCTTCTACTCTCAATTGTTTCTAATTGAATAACTGGGAGCTAATCTTCGATTTAATCAGAAATATCATCTTCTTATAATGCAGTTTAAACAATTTCAACTGGATTATTAACTTATAAATCTTATTCGATAACGATCGTATCAACTAATAAACTTGAATTAAGTTTATTTTTAGCATCTGCAATCAATTATTATTCCTCATTTTGTGGTTCGAGAGAGTTCACTTATAAAGTTGCTGTAGTTTCAATTTAATTATTGGCAAAATCTTCATCATTGTTATTGATAAAATGTCCCATATCTAATTGAAATAACTAAGTTTCTTATTAATCATCTTCAATGTGGTTACTATTTACTTCTTCCTCTTCATTTAATTAATGCATTTATACTTTAAAATCAATAAAATAAGTGTAAATTACCATAATAAACATTTTAAATTTGAACCCTGACTGAAAATACAATCAGCAGGTTATAGTTTGTTATTATTAGACCCAATTTCCTCTATAAATTCATGAGGGTTACTCAATCCCTCCTATATATCAATTATTAAATTATCGATGATGTTTGGTTGAGATGATTGATTATCTTTTTGTGATTGTGAGATTTAAGAACTGGATTTTTGGAGGAAATCTGAGTATTTTCTTGAACTGGGTGGTCTCTCAGCGTGAACTGCTTTTGGTTTCTGCTTTTTAGTTATCATTCCAGGCATTTCCTAGATAAATTATCAATAAATTTGAAAAAAGAATGTGTGATGGAAATCAGATATAAGAATAGCAACGACGTCAGCTATAAATAATAAATAGAGATTGTCGTGTCTAAAGGGAATAAATTTAAAATCCATTAGAAGGTCATGCTAGAACCATTCAGCTTAATATAATTTTAGGTAGTATTAAACTACTATAATGATAACTAACTTAAATAAATTGTTTTAAATAAATATAATTTCTATCATCCATAAAATTTAAGAGTACCTACCTCTGGCTAGGAAATCATTAAAGCTGCATCAGTTCTATTTTCATTGGTTAAAGTTTATAAACTATCCAAGTCATTCTGCGACTGAGCTTATTTGGAAGTTTGGGAGCAAATTCCGCCCATGTTTAATTATAAGATTATTGCAAGATTAATTTCTGTAATTCAATTAAATAGCATTTAATCAAACATATCTTTTAATTATTTCATAAATTTTACCTATAATTTAAGAACTTAAGATTTGCTATGATTTATTGAAATAAAAATAACAAAATATAATTAAAATGTCGTTTGAGGTAAACTTAGAATCGAAATAAAATTCGTATAATATAACGAAATGCTAAGTTTATTTAAGTCAAGAAGAAGTACGGATTTCTGGAGAGAGCCTGTTAAATTATTAATAAATAACTTTTAATTATAAGAAAAATCCAAAATCCTTTTTAAATTTAATCCTCTGAATAAAATTTTTGTTTTTTATAATCTGTTTCAGGAAATAAAGTTGGACCTGGATCCTATAATATCAATAAAGTTCCATTCTAAAACAGAAAGATAAACGGTATAGCACCCTTCAGTTCAATGATCGAAAGATTTAAGAATGATTCAGGTTAGATTATTATATTCATATTCCTATATCTGAGATCTTTTAATTTTAGCTCCAAACACTGCCAGATTATCTTAGAAGCCAGATTAAATTGAAGTCTAAAACCAACTACAAGGCTCTTTTATATAAGGAAAATAGTTGTAAAACATTCCTTAACCCATTGAAAACTCAATGGCCTAGCAATCAATTTTTACAAATAATGCACCTGGATAAACCTCAACTCTAAACGTACATGCAGCTCTCTCTAAAGACTTAAATATTGGGGAATCTAATCTCCAGCAAACATCTCAAGGTATTTCAGCTGGAGTGGGCCCTTCAAAGCATCAAATGGTGAATTCCAACTAAAATAATAACAACTTAAATGCTTCAAGGATAAGTAGGTCGTCGTCGGTTTAGATGAAGCCTATAAAACAGTCCAGTATTTTTATATCAAAAGTCTCCAGGTTAGCAGCGCCAAATGCTCTGCTAGGCACAGAAGTGTAATCCAGCATTATTGAGAATCCAGGGCCAGGCTTCTACAAAGGCAATGAAACAGACTGGGTTAAAGAAAATAAACTTGATCACATTAAAGAAATCTTCAGGGAATAGGGTCTAAAGTAAAGAGAAAAACTTTAGCAAGCCATAAATGAAATAGAGGGTGATAAAAAGAAGAAAAAGATTAAACCATCTATACCGAGCAAGAAGCAAAGCAAAAATGGATATACAGGAATTTAGAATGATAATCCTGGTCCATCAGGATATAACCCCAAAGATGAAATAGTAAAGTCAAAGTCATCAGCTGCAATATTTTCAAAGTCAAAAGTAGAGAGAGAACTTTTTCACATTAATTCAGATATTAAGGGAATTTAAGACTACGAAATAAAAAACGATGCAACCTCCAAGAAAGACTTCAGCAGTAAAAACTTCTTCTAAAGTTTAAACATTTTATTTATAGAAGCTAAATCATCAGCAATATTTGAAAGTAAAGTACCAAATTGCAAGGACCTCAAGAACGAAAAAGCAGACTTACCAGGACCAGGTACTTATGAATTGCTCTTGGATAAAACAAGCAACTTCGATAGAGCTGGAACTTAATCCGAGTTTTCAAGAATTGGAGGAGAATTTAACAATACGAAAACTACTAATTATCTTAGATAAGCAATGAATTAGGTAAGTACACAGATTAATAATAAATCTATAGCCATCTTTGACAAGAATTATGGAGTGTCCATTTGTAGACATATAATAAAAGGAGATGGTTCCAGGACCCGGCAACTATTTTTACCAGGATTCAAAAGATAAAATAATGAGTAGATTAAAAATATAATATCAGGAAGAAAAACTGATTTTAGATAATTTAATTGAATTGATTTAAGAATATTTTATTAAAAACATTTTATTTATTTTCTAAAAAAATATTTATTAATTAATTAATTAATTCTTATTTAATCAAATTTTAAACTGAGAATCGTAATTTTCTATAGTTATATATATATTTATCTTATTCTTAATATTTTTAATGCATTTACTTTTTTAATTAAGGTTTTGTTTACCGAAATTTTTCTATTGTTTTTTTATAAGCAAAATCCATATATTTAGTTGTAATAATACGAAGCTTTTGTAAAACCAAAACCTGCTTTCAACACTTAAACCTTGAGAGATTGTAACAAAATCCCAGAGAAAATAGATCCAATGGGGCCTGGTGCCTATATAAACATAAATAATCCAGCTAATTCCTCTTTCAATAAAACCTTGCTAAAGCTCTAAACAGACAGACTCTTGAAACATGCTTTTGGAGTGGAAAATAAGCCTTTTGGTTCTTCAACTTAAAGATTTTAAACTTCTCAAAAGCTGTAGTAAATAGATGAGAGTAAAAATTTCGGATTAGCCAGTTCAAACACTCTAGAGCATATCGACTAATTCATACAAGTCAAGTAAGTTGTACTTTCCTTTAAATATTATTGCATATTCTAGCTTTAATATTTATTTTTTGTTAATATTGATATTTTATTTATTTTCTTCGCCTGACAAACTTTTAAATAATTGTCAGGCCCCCATTTTTTTTAAATGGTTTTAAGTATAATCAGTATCAATGATTTAAAATTTACTTTTTAGATTTTCAATATAATTGCTTTTCTTATTTTTCTATTTTTTACTATTAGTTTCCTTTTAAGTATTGTTAATTCCTTTTGGTTTTAGATAAAGTCCAAATGGCTTTTATAGGGTGCCTATTTGAATATCTCATATGATATTGATGGACCCTTTATATTTAATAGGGATAATTAGAACAATGTTCTAAATCCTTTTCTATATCTCTTAATTACTTTTGGAACATAAAATCTAAAATTACCTCGCCTGACAATTATTTAAAAGATTGTCAGGCCTGACAATTATTTTAAAGTTTGTCAGGCCAGAATAGTATTTTAAAGATAAACCGAATTCTTTACAAGAGCATCTTAACATAATTCTTGGAATTCATAGTTTATGATCGAGAATATTTTAAGTTTTAAGAAAATTCGACTAGCTTCATCAGAAGCCATTAAGATGTAAAAAATAATAATATGCACAAGAAAGACTTTATTTAACTTGACTTTAATGAAATCTCAAAGTAAGAAACTCTAGTAAATCATGAAATATGGGCGTATAAGAGAGTCTAAATCATAAGGGTCGTTTCAATTTAAGTCTAAAGCCAGGAGAATACAATTTTAAGATTAATTTGATCCAAATGTGATAACTATCAACACTGATTCAGGTGCAGACATGGTTTCTGGTTCTGCTATGAGTAATTATCTTAAAATCAAAGATTAATTAAAGCACACTATTAATTGCTAATCTCAGGCAGATTGTGGAGAAGTGAACTCAATAAAACCAAATCAGCTTACTCACAGAGTTAGTTACAAAAAACCTGTATACTTTGATTCAAGTGCTGATAGATTTGAGTTTTCTTAAATTGCTAAAAATACACTAGATTAAACTCCTGGTCCAGGAGCATATGAAATTAATCAACTTGCTACTTTATCTTAATCGAAAATGTTTTTTGTTAGCTTTAGTAATTTTTAATTTATGAATCATTACGTATTTTATCATCAACCAGACCTCATTCAAAAGCAAAGTAAAACAGAAGCAGATCTCAATTGAAAGCAGGTTTCAATTCTTCAGAGTAAAAATTCAATCCAAAATTCAGCTCTTACATAAGTAAATAATCTAGTGAAATCATTGGCCCAGGGCAGTACCATCATATTGAAAACGCAACTATGATTAAGAAATCTTATAATATGGCTATTGAAGGAGGAGCGAACTTATTCTGATACTTACAAATATTATTAAATGAAATAGGCAATTTCAATTATCAATTAATTTCCACAAAATTCTAATAATTCTTGGAAATTAATTTATTAGATTTAATTCTTGAATAAATTAAATCTTTGTATTCCATGAAACTGACAGATGAAGGGAAATTGAATTAAAATAATTCATTCAATATCGATAAATAGTGTAAATATTAAACAAATTATAACTTTTATAAAATATTATTATCAACTTAAATGCTACATTTGATTATTTCTATCTTATTTAACTTAATTAGTTATATTATTTATTATCATAATTTTAATTTTATGACACATGAAAGTTCAAATAATGTAGTGACATAATGTAATAAACAACTAAAAAATATATATCTTTATTTTATTTAAATAATTGCTTCATTCATTACGATCGAAACTTTTAATAGGTGAGACTTCCTTGCTAGCGATATATCGATCATTAATAACAATTTGAATCTATTTATTTTCCAAGAAACTGCTCACACTGTCGCTTGCATTTTCTGAAGAAAATTATTATTTTTACATACTTTTGAATTTTTAAGAAACTTAGAGCAACATTTTTTGCTTCTCATGTTCCAATTCTGATTCTTTCTTTTAGATGTTTTCGCTCCATTCTTTTTTCACTTTCTCTATTAACTTCTTAGTCAATGCTAAATGAAAACGTTAAAGATATAACTTAATGTGAAAAATATTAAATTGTTTTGGAAATTAGCAGAATATATAAATGATGATTTGATGAATTTAAGTTAAATGTTCTGTAACAAACTTACGATTGATGCCTCTAAGTTCAAGCTACTTAACCTGAGTTTCATACTTATCATTAATAGAACTAAGCTCTGACTTCTTCAGATCAACAAATGACTCTATGGCTTTCATTTCTTCCTGCTTAAAATCTTCAGTCTGCTCCATATCGATGTCACTTGAAGAGTTTCCTCCACTTATTTCATCTTTCAAGTTAATGTTAATAGAATCATTTTGTTAGTTATTGGATTTTTGAGAGTCTTCTAGGGAATAGACTTCGTCTGAAGATAGGGGATTAGGGGTTTTTTACTCCTCAGCATTAATTGGAGACATGATATGCTGAGCTTAGCTTTATAATAAAATTATTTTATTAAGCTCTAGTTTGAAGTCACACTTGATTGCGAACCATCAATTAAAATACTGGTTACAAGTTCTTAATTTTGGATCTAAAAAGTCTACTAATCTTTAATGTAACTGATATCCTCCATGAAATCTCCAAATTTAATGTCATCTATAATTAATAAAATGAAACTATGCTTAAAACTTACTAATTTAGATGTTGGTTGGAGCCATGAATTAAGATACTGAAAACTCAGTAACATTCAAGTTACTTGAACTCTTTTATTTCAAACCTGGGAACAATTTATTCATTTACTCATTGAAATTATTGAAATCTTGATTGAGCTATGGTACTCTAAGCTGATTCGAAGTCTTAAGTTCTTATTTTTGCCCCTTGTAACTAGATTTCTACTCTGAATTCTCAGCATTAAAAATATTAGTAGACTTTGATTTATTTATGTTCAAGTTGCTCTTGCTCTCCAATCTGCTTTGATTTCTTAACAATAATCTTTGTTACATGTTTTGATGTTACTCTTCTTATTCTTATTCGACAACCACTAGAGACTTCTCTTTTTGCTCTATGTATAAATCCATTAATTGGTCTATGCGGATAATTAAAGTAAGTATAAACTATTAATAATTGTATCAAGTCTGGCAGGAGTATCGTAGCCATCTTATAAGTTTTATATTGTTATAGTTTTTACTTCTTTTCTTGGAGAATTATCTAGTAATTCAGTATCCATTTTCTTGGAAAAATCAGTTTTAGATTTACTCCTCTTAACCTTCTTTTACCTTGGAGAGCAAACAATGTTAGATATTAAGAGTCTTTCTTGCTTTGCATGCATATAAACTTAATCTTCTCTATTTTACATATTTTCTTAGTTTTATTGAACAACATTGAGTTTTTATTGTTATACACTCATGTTGAATGGTTGAGCAATGGATATCTATTACATTTACAGTTAAGAGTCTATTTGAAACTCAATTTCTTGCTAAATCTTTTCTTCTTATCTGAATAAGTCAATTCTTTCTATCTATCTTTGCTCTGTTTAAGGGGTTTCAATTTTAATGTTAAACTTTTGGTTTGTATCAGAGTTTTAAGACTGCTTGCTTCCACCTATCTCAAACTAAAAAATGTTCTCTGGTCTTGATAATTTGGGTGAATTGGACTTTCTCTATAGAGTTGACCTTCTTCTGGAATTAGTAATTGATTATCTTGTGCTTTGAAGGTTTTAAGATTGACTTAATACCTCAATTTAATTTAATTAATTCTTTGATTGAGATTTATCTGAGAAATGATTGTCTGTTTTCAATAATTAATTTATCTATTACTGGTGTTATTAAAATTGGGCACTCTCATTTATGTTAGTTATTAACTTATAAAAATTACACAAAATATAAGAAGTAACTAACTTATTGTTGTATATAAAAAATTCTTATTTCAAGGTATAACTCAAATTATTTAATATCTTTATTAAATATGATATTTAAAAGAAATGCTATTTTATATTACAAACGAAACAATCAAATTTAAATTGGAAATTTTTTCTCTATTATGATCATTTAATTAAGATTTTAAATTAAAATAAAAAGGCGATATTACTATCAAATTCTAATTAACATAAAAATTTGGGGGGGGGAAGTTTCCTGCACCGGTTTATGATAAAAAAAAAATTTTAGGGAAGTTTCCTGCACTTTTTTTAATTTTTTAATTTTTATTTTTTTTTAATTTAATTAATCTTTATAAAAACTATCAACCAACTTAAGGACTAATTTCATTGTTTTAATTATACTTCAATTTATCAATCAATCGTCAATATCTCTCTTCAGATTCCAAAAACTATGACATTTTTCATCTGATATTTGTAGGTTCTGTCTCTTAATTATTACATTACTTTACTATAGTAATTCCAATATTGTATGCAATTGTTAGTGTCATTCTGATTCAATTTATCTTGTTCTTACCATGCCTATATAATGTTAGACTAAATCTTCTTGAGCTACTTCAATGATGAACAATATGCTGTTAATATTTAATGGGTCATAAAAATATAAAATTTGTTTATTTAAGTAAAATTTATTAAATTTAGCATAAAGATAAAAACAGTGCAGGAAACTTCCTCGAGTGCAGGAAACTTCCCCCCCCAAAATTTGGGATAATTTATCTATCAATTTTAAGAAATTTTATTAAATTCAATTATTATTTACTGAATCTTTATTTAAAATATTTAGCAAAAAAAAAATAACTCTCATCTTAATGATTCGAAGCTTTCCTGACAATTAAAGTGTATTCTTAGATAACTTTAGGTTTCATAAACAGCAATTAAATCTTGTCTCTATATAACTGTGAATTATCTTAGTCACCCACGGAATCATAATGCTCAACTCCAATCTACAATTCAAATAGAAAATAAGGGACCAATTTTTGATAATCAGAAATGAAATCAGTTATTATAGCTTACAGAATATAACGTAAGAATTTTTGCAATTAGCTCTTAACCCCCAAACCCCTTCTCAAGTTACAACTCTGATTCGATTATAGTTCGTTCAAAATTATTTGGTAACACTTTGGTTGCACTTCTCTTCCTTGAAGCTTTTTAAGTGAACCTAGAAGTTATTATTAGTCAAGTATTTTAAATGTGTTTACTTACAGAATGGATTCTTGTTCATTAGTTTATTTTAGTTTTTTACTAAACTTTTGAGGGGAGACAGGTTGTGCCAGACTTTTAGTTGCCACTGTATTTAATCACTTTCGTTATGAAACTTCTTTGGGTGGAGGCTTGGGTTCCTCCTTACTCATTTTTCTAGTAACACTTTTTCGGTTCGTATCTAACAATAATAAATAATAATCCTGCTTGTTTTCAATAAACGATGCGAATGAAGTCCTTCTCTGTCTTATAATCACATCTTTTGAAGAATTCATCGTCTTATTTAATTCCAATTATAATCTTAAATTTAGAATAATCCGTATTCTCCAGTTAAGTTTATTATATAATTTACTATTGTACTTTAGTTAACAAGATCATTTTGAACCTTTTCCTATTCTATTATAATTACAAAATTATTAATTAATTATTTAAAAATGATTACCTTATACGAGTTAAAGAGCAATTCTTCTTGCAGATGTTTCATCCGCACACCTTTCTATATAAAAAATGCCTTTTTACTTGCAATATTGACATTCATGATGAGTATCATTTATGTGCTGTATTTCAGAAGAGACGGTGGAAACTTTTCACAGATTCCAAGAATCTTGAAAGGTCTTAATTCAAACACTTTCAACTACCTGGAGACACATAGTGAGACTTTGAGATTGACTAAATTACTAAACAACTACCAGGCCTAGATTTCAACAAATTAGTTTATTGATGACTGTGTGAGAGTGAGCAAGCCCTGTAAATTCGAAGGTATGGCTAAAACATGGCCAGGCTTCACTAAACTTCAATATAACGAAGAAAAGGGAGGGTATGATTACTTGAAAAATAAGCTTGGGGACATGCAAGTGGATGTATACCTTGATCTAGAAGCTGACTCATATTCTAGCGCATCAATCTCATCTAGTGAAAGCTTTAAGCAAAGTTCAAAGACTAAGATGAAGTATAGCGATTTCTTAAAGAAAATGGATGGAGATCAAGTCACTGTTGCTATGAGAGAGAATTAAAAATAATTATTATTATCTTAATAATCAAAAATTGAAATATTTTAATATATAAATTTCTCTATTATAAATAAAATTACTTGACTATTTTAATTTATACTTATTATTTTGTAAATCATGACAATGTGATGAAATCTTTAATAAAAGAGATTGCTCTACCAAACTTCTATGAAGATATTAGTGACATCTAGAGTTTAGAACTAATTCAGGGTAAAATTGTAGTTAACAGCGCTCACTATGAGAAATAAGAATAGTTTTTATGCGCAATTGATGGCATTATACAGCTTATTTAGGGAATTATTTTTTCACTTAAACTAACTATACTTTATACTATATTTAAAAAGAAAATTTGTATTTGAAATATTTGACAACCCTATCTTATTATATAATTATTATTAACAGAGAATGTATATTGTTATAAGATGATCCCTCACATTTATAAATAAGAAGTGTACGCTGGTAAAGACAAACTTATAGTAGACCCTGACGCAGCCGCAGTATCAAAAGAAAAAGAACCAGCAAAAATACACTTAGATCCAAATCAATCCCCCATAGACTTTTTCTCACCAGATATAGAAAACTACCCTAATTTCGAGGAAATTGAGAGAAAATACACTGTTTTATTGCATGAAGGAGACTGCGTATTTATTCCAGCATACTACTTTTATCAATATGTGGGCAAAGCCGATGTAGAGGGCAGTCTGCTAAGTGTGGCACTTAAGTATAATGGGAATAGTCAACTGTTGCATGGATTCTTTGAAGCAATTGAGAGAAATATATTACTTTGAATTATAATTAAATAATTACTAATTTCAATATTTTTCAAATAATCATTAGTCTAAAAATACTAATTTTAGGGTACTTTAAAAGATAAGAATTTTGTATTAAAAAAGATATCATGCATTATTAAATCATTAAAATAAATTTTATACTAAATAATTTAAAAATTTATCAATCAATATTTACATATCTATTTCTATTATACTTATTTGTAAAAAGAAATTCTCTATATATTTTATGCAAAAATTTCAATCGTTTAACTTTAAGTTTATTTGCTCAAAAATGATATAATCTTGTAATACTCGATTATTATCTTTGAAAATTTACAAATAATTGCGTTATCGAACTTTGAAAAATTAGATGTTTTAAAAATTGAATTATTTGCTAGAATATTTATGGCAAAAAATGCTTGATAATTAACTAACTGAGTTATATAATTTCTAATTTTGAAATATTATTAATATATTGGAGATTTAGAATTTTAAATATTCATAAGCATAAATTAATATAAATATTGAATAGTATTTCTATCATTTAGAATTAATTTAAGAAATTTATAAATATAGAGAGTAATAAATGAAAAAGAAATTTTGATAGATGATTTTATGAAACAAAATCTGTTTTGATAGATAATTTCAATAAAGAAACTAAGAAGAACGTAAATAGTTAATATAATGTATATATTATAAAGTTGAAAATTTTTTAATAAAATGATAGTTCCTTAAACCTAATGAATCACCTTTAAAAAAAGAATTGGATTATTTAAACTTTATAGAAAGCATATAAAAAAGATAGAATCACAAGTACCCATTAACTATAAAAGATACAGTGCTACTATTGCATTTTAAATTAAGAATTAACACAATTTATCGCTGTAATCGAAAAAATTATTTTATAAAATATACTTTAAAATAATTTACGAGGACTGCTTGTAATATATTGCTCATGAAATCATTGTCAATTTGGAGCAAGTGAACTGATTTTCAAACAACCAGTGGCAAAGGTTGATGGTCAAATCGATTTAATCTGGTTTGGAGATGTCGAAGGAGTGGCGTTTGTGTTCCATGTACACAGTCACAAATTCATTGCAGATTTCAGGAGCATGTTCAGCATTGTTTGTTAAGCAGAACTGAGAAGTTTGCATTTTTTGTTTCAATGCCTCGTCCTTAATAACAATAAAAACACAATAGATATTTATGTGATAAAAAAAGTTCCTCTTCAATCTTGATTGCTTCGCTTTCAATCTTCTTTTACCATCCAATCTCGTTCAAGCACTCTCTGAACAAAATCACGTACATAAGGACGGTTTTGTAGAATTGTTCGTTAACTTTTTGAGAAATTCTGAATAGGTAAAGAGCAAAGATTTCATCAACAAGCATTTGTTGACGCTCATTATCACTCAAATTGTCGTAGTTTTTGTCCCATTTTTTCTAATTGCTTGATGATTGAGCATCTCCTTTTTGTTCTTCATTTGCATCAGCTAAACTATAAATATTAAGGGATATTCCTATGAAATAATTTTAAATTGTTTGCTTCTTGGTTAGGTTGAGCTGGTGCTGGAGTCTTGGAGTCAGCTTTGGATGAGAATTAGACAAGATACTTGTAAATGGGATAATCTGTGTACTCTTTGTACTGCTTATCACCTCTGAACAATTGCTCGTACACTTGTTCAATATGGGTTAAGGGATCTGTAGGGCCTCCTTTTCTCTCAGGAGCGTTGAAATATTCCTCGCTCTTAGGGTCAGTTCTTTAATATGGCTACAAATTTTAGGTTAATAAGTTTTACTAAATTTTAGAGGTTACTTACATTTTTTCTGGGTCTTCCTCTGCCGCGACCGCTTGTTGGCGGAGTTCTAACTTCTCCGTCTGGTCCTTTAGAGTGCTTTTGCTTCATGTGAGTATAGAGGGCGGGATAGCTAAGATACGTCTTGTCGCAATATTTGCATTTGAAGTCTCTTCCATCTACATCATTTTTTGAGCGGCGCTTTGACTTGGCTAAACAAATTTTAGGACAAATATTAATTTACCATCATCAGACTCATTATTTATCACAAACTAATACGCTCATGAATAAAAGTATAAAATTGATTATTGTCAGCAGAGAGGTTCTTATTGCTAAGATTTTCAAGTTGGTTGGCATTCAAAACCCCAAAACCCTTTCAGTAGTTTGATTGAGTTTTTGATTGATAAAAGTAGACTATTAGTGCATACTTTATTAGGGTTTTTATAGGGTTTATTTAGGGGTTTAATGTTTAAATATTAGTATTTTAAGTGAGTATAACAAGCGAGTTTTAAAATATTTCACACAAACATTAGCTTAGAGTCATGTGGCAGTTCTCTGAATTTTATCTTTCTAAGTTGATGTTTGATTGTTTCTATTGTTTGTTAATTCTCTTTGCTTGGCTTGATAATAGTTGAGTATGCAAGTTCTCTGAGACTTCCATTTATTTTATTTTTATCGAGATATTGTTTGATTCTTTGCTTAGAATCTCTCTCACCCCTGCAGCTAAAGTAATCGTTTCTTGGCATGTCGCTCTCTATTATTATTAGTGTTAGAGCCCAGATATCCCATTAAGTGTCTCCATCTCTCCAATCCTCTCTCTGGGAAATATCCAGGAGTGCCGTATACATTTCCTTATGCAGAGCCTTGCACTCTTTGAGCTCTGTTGAAGTCAATAATATAAACTCTAAGAGGCTGAAAGTTGATCATGATGTTTTCTGGCTTTAAGTCTCTATGAACATAACCTAGCTTTTGAAGCTCTTCAATTCCTTCAACTATCTGCTATACTATCTAGCTAATTTATCTCTGACATCTATTGTCAGATAAGAATTCTCTGTAAGTCATTTCAAGTAAAGGACGCCTGAAGGCTACATGATCTTTACCAAGTAAAATAGCATCAAGCTAGATGATATGCCTACACTCATTTAACTTTGCCTTTTAAAGAGCATAATATTCATTTGCAAATTCCATTTGGAACTTGTCATCAGCAAGGAAGTAATTGAATGGATATATCTTGTAAGCATATTTTTCATCAGTAATGACTCTCTTTTCTATTTTATCTTCAAGAGTGAGGTAGCTTTCTAGGCATGAATCTAAGTCAATAATTTTTAATATAGGAATCTTCATTGCCTCTATTTTAACCATGATTTTATTGATCTCAGAGACTGGAAAGTTCTTGATTTCTTTCTTCATTTTAACTTACTTCTAGACTTCAACTCTAAGAGACTCCACTGGGTTTCTTGATCTTCTCTTTTAGAGGAATCTATTCCCTGTGGTTCATGAATAAAGACAAAACTTTAATTGTGCTTTTTCTTTAAGTGCACTTTGAGGTCTCTAGTATGAGAATATGGCTTCTCACAGAACCACAGACATACTTCCCATTTTTCTTTTAATGCTTGAGATATAACCTTGGCATATCGTTGTGTATATCTCTCAAGTGTCTCTTATAAGTTGACTTTTAAGGAAAAACTTTATTGATTCTTTGCATTAATAGTCAACTTTGGCTGGTATTTATTAATGCTCTATGGAGGGTTGTTTAACCTCCTCCTGAATTTACACAGCTTCTATGATAACCTCCTACTTAACTTATATTTAAATCTCAAAGCTAGACTGGTCAAAGTTGTCATAAGTAGGCTCCCACTGAGTACAAGCTTCTCTGGTCTCTACTTTTCTTGGTTGCTGGAATGATAACTTTTATTGACATGATCCAAGTAATGCCGCTCTTTTCAAAAGGTTAGCGCTCATTTTAGTTTTCTGATATATTTTATTATAATAATGATAAAATCTACCAAAATAAACTAATATAGTAGAGTATAAGACACTCTGGTAGATTCTTTGCTGTGAGGTAAGAAAATTAACTAACCATAAAAGACTCTAAGTTGACATATTTTATGAGAATTTTATACTTTATAGTAAATTAAAATACTCCTAATGAAGTTTTGTTTCTCTAGGAGGTCCTCCAAATCAAGCTTGAACTTAATTTGTAGGACCTCCTAAAATAATTAAACATTATTAGGAGCAATTTAATGGAGAAAGTTTTATAAAAATGGAAATCATCTGTGAACTTAGAGCAAGTTTTTCAATGCTTCTCCGTATATCTTTTCAAGGTTTACCTCCAGTAGGTCCTCCATATTTAGTAGTAAGATTTTAATAAACTTAGAATGGATATCCATAATTTTAAATTTCATTAACATTTCTAGAAAAGGAAGCAAGATGGAGTCTATGAATGATGCAATGAAGAGAATTCAATCTCAAGACTTAATAGGAAAATTTCGAAGTAAAGAGGACCTTAAAGATATTTGGTATAGCAAGGTAAGTTCTTAAGTAAGATTAATAAATCCATTATAGTTGGATTGTTCTTTGCCGACATAGGAGGGAACTAAAATCTCATTCTTAAAAGCCTTACTGAGTGAAGAGAAAAAAGCTTTTAAGTCTAATGAAATTAGGATAATAGATACCTAACTACCCTGAAATATCAGTGACAAACCTATATGACGATGCTATGAGTGATCCGGACGTAGCTCTACCTTCCATCAAAGCTACAGCTCTCTAATAAGTTGCCAGAGAGAAACTTCTTCTTTGGTGTTCTTGCAACTCTGAAACCTGAGTACTTAAATGAAGTTATTTAAGAAGCTCACAAGAAACGATACAGCATCTCTCCTGAAGAAAAAGAGCAGCAAGGTATTAAAATAAGTGATACCTGGCTGAAGGAACTTTATAAGCATCCTTTCATCTCAAGTAAGCTTAGTCTTCTAACTTTATAGAAAAACCTGGTACTGCTATATACTTGATGAAAGAGAGCGCAGCAAATTAAACAGAGAGAGAAAGTCTAGAGTAAAACATGAATTGAGTAAGAGGCTCTTCAAAGATTTATAAAAGCCAGAAGAGATGAACATAGATGCAGGAGCTGGCACTAAGAGAAGAAACATAGGCCCAAGCAAGCCTCTTAAGAGGAAGAAAAGAAAGAGAAGCCAAATCCTTTTGCGGGAAAATTTAATATGTGAACTTATTCATTCATTTAAATCTAAAACTTATTTATATACACAAAATCTCCCTTCTCTTGCGCATACTTTAGCTTTCTCATCGCTGACTCTCTTAGCAGCACTCTTAATAAAATCGACTGTATCTATCTTTAAATCATGCATCAGATGGTAGAGCAGCAATTTCTTATAATGACCTTTCAATAACCCCCAATATAATTCAATTCCATTGAACTAAGGGCTGTAAGGAACATTAAATACAGGTGTTATATTTAGCCTTTCATATTCCTTCCTTGACTCTTTAGTTTTATGAACTGACAAGTTATCAACGAATAGAATAATTTCTTAGTCAGCGTACTTATCTCTCAGTTATTGCAAGAATTTAATATATTATTCAGTCTTTATAGAACGAGGGTGAATAACATAAGTCTCGAGGCCACTATCTTCACTTATTCCACCAAGTATTGCATGAGTTTAAACCTTAACTTTTTAATCATATACTTCAATGTTGCTGTACCTCTTATACCAAGACCTTGATATGAAGGTATTAAAGGTGAATACTGCCTCATCAGCGTGTATGAACTTTATATTATGCTCTTAAGCCCTTTGCATTTAATCGAATATATAATTTAAATTATCCTTATAAAATGGAACATTAAAGTCAATCACTCTCTTAATGCGATTGACTGTCTTGTAAGATATTCCATTCTTTTTATATATGTTCGCTATAGATTAAGCAGAGATGTGAAGCTCAGGAAATTGGCGATGAAACATCACAGCCCTCTAGGCTAGAGAGAAATGAGCCCAGTATTTAAGAGTCTTATCATTAATAAGATATTCAATATGATGCTGCTAAAATTTTAAGGGTCTCTTAGGCTTAGAATTAAGATGCTATCTCTTTAAATTCAATGCTAATAGACAGTGAGACCTCACAGTTGCTGGAGATTTATGGAGTAGCCTTGCTATAGACGTATAATTCAGAACAGGCTTGAGTTATTCACTATATTCATCACATCCATATCGCAACTTAAACAATAAATCTATATACTCACTGTCATAAACAGACCCCAAACCTCGCATATACTCACTTAAATTACTAATATTTAAACATTAAACCCCTACATAAACCCTATTAAAACCCTAATAAAGTATGCACTAATAGTCTACTTTTATCAATCAAAAACTCAATCAAACTACTGAAAGGGTTTTGGGGTTTTGATTATAGTGGGGAGGGATATGGCCGCCATTGAAATTCGCATTTGCGGCAGTCTTCTATTGATACTAGCTCATCATTTTTGCAAGTTCCTCCGAGTTTTACATCATAGGTAGCTAAGTGGGCATGCCCTGAGGCAAGTTTATAGAATTGTTCATTCTCGCTAAGTCTCAACGATAATTAAACTAAATAAAATACAATTTATTTTATTCAATAAAAAAGCGTTTATTAAATCTTTTTTCAAAACCACAAAATAAATGAAAATTATAATAAATTCTTTTAATAATCAATAATTAAACCAAAAGCTTATAATATTATTTGTTTTGTTTATAATGTTTTCTTTATAAATCATTTATATTCTTCTTCATTAAATGTTAAGACCCCCTACCCCTATAAGGGGGTATTAAAAACCTCTCTATTTACTTATAAATCTACTAACTATACTTATTATTATATACAATATTAAAATATAGAAATTTCTCACAGTAAATAAGTACAATGTAAATTGATGTTTAATTCTAATATCGAAATAAAAAATTATTTTCTTTGTTTTAATTTGAATTAAATTCATATAATTTCAAGGAATTTATGATTTTTTGACACTTTTATATTGTTATTTTGAGTTACTGAGTTAAGCTGTTGCCATCTCTCTTCAAATTGAATGACTTGTTTCATATCCTCCATTCTTCTCACAACACTCTCTGCTTCTTCAATATCTCTTGATACTTGCTCTAATATTTGATCTTTATTTTGAACTTAAGAGAAATTTCCTTGACTCTACTTTATCATAGTAAAAATATAATGAAATATGATTCATTAAAATAACATAATATAAATCAAAAGAAAATTGCATATTTTTTTTAAGTTTTACCTATATAATTGGATAAATCTGAAATAATAAATTAAAATATAGTGTCTATGCGTAGATAGAATGAATTGACATCCCAGTTGAACCCATTCTTATTAAAGAATAGAGTGACTATCTTATTAAGCGATTCAATAAGTTTTCTGTTGTTGTAAACAATCTAATCGCTCTCAGAAATTGAAGAAGAAACATTCTCGAGAAGACTCTTAAAGGGAGGTTAAGTTCCTAGAAAATATTCAGCATTTGTAGAGTACATTTGTTGCAATTCATTTTTAGGATCTTAATCTGCGACTGAGTTTGCACCATAAGTTTAGAATTTGACTGTTAACTTGATTTTGTTGTCACTTAAAGTTCTGTTTCTGTGTAGCATGCAAGTAATAGAGGAAGTCAGAGCAATTAAAGTCATTTAGAGGAATTTATCAAATGTGCTGCATCTTTACTGAATTACCTTTATATGATCTTTGTCAAGCTTTTTTGGTTGAGATTTGGACTATTAATCATTTTGAGTTGAAGTACGTCTTCCCACACTGCTTCCTTCTCTGATTCTTCTTTCATATTCATTGTTAGATTTGACTATATAGTTTTAGAGCTTTTCTATGCAGTTCTTTACGGACATGATTGCTTCGTTGAATTGATTGACTTAAATAACAGCTTTTAAGTTCTTCATTGATTAAGTGCCTTTCTTTTAAGAAGATTCTTAAATGAAATTAATGTCCTTAATTGTATTTACTTAGTACATAATACTTCTGAATGATTCTCCAAAGGTTTAGCTTTTAGCATATATCAAGTTTTCCGAAAGCTAAAGCCTTATTTTCTGGTAATTTTATTTACCACTGGTGTTCTTCCATTTCTTAAAGAACTTTGAAAGAGTACAGTTTTAGAAAAATTTGATTTGTGAAAGCTTTTGTACCTTCTGCCAATCCCCTTAGCTTGAAGGATTGTACTATTGCTGCTAAATTTATTATGTCTAGTTAAAAGTCAATTATTGTTTGACATGATTGAAGTTTTCATCTGTAGTGTCGTAAGAAGCCAAAAGTAAGGGATTTCTGTCACCAATCGAATTTCTAGCCTGTTGCTAAGCACTAAGGATATGTGATGGATTTTAAAGACCACCGGCACCACTTTTGTTCAAGAAGGATCTGGGTGAGACAAATTGAGAGGTACCTTGAGTTATGTTTATCATGTTCTGGGTAGAATTATTATCGATTGTTGATAAGACATTTTACTTTACATAAGCATTAACAATACAGCATAAATTTCAGATTAAAAAAATGATATGTTTGATATTGATTGCTTTAAGAGCTCAAGTTGTTGATTTTATTTGAAATTTAAATTACATAACATTATAATAATCTCCATATAAAATTAAATTAATTTATTGATATGAGATGATGAAGGTGGGCTAAACCAATTTTACTGCTTTTTAGTAGCACTAGCGTTAGTTCCTTAAGCATAAGATTAATTATTTTGTCGATTGTAAGTGCTTGCATTTATTCTTTAAGTTTAAGAACCGCTCAACTTCACCCCACTGTTCTTCTTGGCTGCATATTGAATAGCTGCATGTGAAGGTATGATTTGATTTTGATTCGCAGTACCTAATGACGATCTCTTTTTTCTAATGGATATGGCATCATCGTACCCCTTAATGGATCTTTAAGTTGCAGAAAATATTTCACTCTCTTAATTTTACTGTCTTGACTGATTATTATTTTGCATGATCTACTTTGACATCATAATAATGGCATCTCTCTTGGTAGATCCTCTTTTTCTGGAAAGAGATCCACTTATGTTATTTGGATTTTGCTGCTTCTACTGTTAAATCAAAATGGTACTTTAATTTCCTATACCTAAATTTCCTTGATAGCTGCTTTTCTTTCCTAGAGAATGACTTTGCTGTGAATTTTTCTTTTACCCGATAAAGTAATTGTTGTTCGAAAAGTTCGAGAAGACTGTATTTTTATTTGAGGTTGTAGTTGCTTGTGCATAAATCGCAGGATTAATGATACTTTGATTTCTGTTAGTGGGTGATTTAGAGAGACTTTGACCGTGGTCTGGGGAGTATTCATTTAAATGTGAAATCACTTAATTTCTGGCGGTCTTTGAGCCATTATTTCCCCCACCAATATTTTGAATTTAGTTCATCATTTAAGTGTTGCCTAACAACTGTGAAATGTTTGTCTACAGATATGAAGATGAGGCTCCAATTGTTAAAGGGTTAATGTTTGAGATATTTTGGTTATAGGGATTTTAGCGATTGCGCCTTTCAACACTTTTCATTACATTTTTAATGTGTTCCTCCATATCAAAAGTTGTATTGCTTTGACCTCTGCTTCCATTATTATTTGATTAAAGTTAAGGGACCATCCCAAATAAGTATAAGTATAACTAAAAGGCTATTCTCTATATATTTTGTTTATAAAACAACTTATTCTTTTTTTTACATAATTTAAATAGTTAAGCCCTTGAAATATTAATTCTTAATTAGAAGGATTTTATAATAATAGAGATTTTACAAATAATAAATAGCTTAACTTTTAAGAAAATAATTCTCTTGTTTCTTTGAATTTATATACATGTACAAAAGTTATATATTAGCTCTTGCTGAATGTAAAGCCTAAGACCCATTATTATAAATCTAACTTGTAGCAAGCATTGAAGGAGTGATGCCTGTGGTTCCCCTACTAGTGCTTAAGCCACTCCTCACAGATTTCATGATGCCTTAGGTGTTATTAATTGATTGAGTTAAGGCTGAGGCTAACCCTAAAGTTGTTGGCTTCATTTTCTTTTTGGCATTTGGGGTTCTAGAATTAGATGCAGAACCTCCTCCTCCGCTAACACCAGATTGAACGATTTTAGCCAGTTTTCTTGAATAAGATTTCATATTCTCATTTTAACTTGACTTTATCTACTAACTTGCCACTCCACCTTAGTTATTACTATAATTAGAGGGAATCATTTATTAGCTCTAAATTAACTAAATCTAGGATAATGTGGCTTAATCATTATTCCCTCGAGATGTTAATGCGCCCATGTTTAGTCTTTAAGTCTGCCCAACATTTAAGTTTCCATATCCACTTGTGTTCTAAACATTAATTTGTTAATCAATTTTATTTTTTAAATGTCTGGTCTTACCTCAAGACTTCTCTCCGATCTGCTTTGGTTTACAGCGGGAAGATTGAATTGCTGAGCCTGTAATTATAACTGCATTTAAGCTTAGTGCATATTTTTGCGTTATATAGCAGTAGGACTACTACTACTGTTCTACGGCTTGACATTTCTGCTTACTTTTTATTAAGATACCCCTAAAACAATGATAAACTTGAAAGTATATTATTACTTTGAGATTGACGAGTCCCACTCGAAAATTACTGTTGATTAAATTAATCAGGTGTAGTACCTTGATACATTTTTAATTTTATATTATTTCAAATTCAAATTTTTAATAAAGTTAGCCAATTAATTAATATAAATCAATGATATAATGTATTAAAAAGTTAGAACATTGCAATACTACAATTAAATTATTTATATAAAAAAATTATGATTGATTAATAATTATAAAGGATGATTGAGATAGTGAAGCAATTATTAAAAATTATGAAAATTATATTTAGTTCATTAATTTGCAATCTCTTCTGCAATTAAAGGAGAAGCATGCAAAAAATCACGTCTAATCATAATTTCCTCCCATCCCTTAGTTTGTAGCAATACCTGGAATTCAGCACTATCATCTGGCTTTGAGAGCGCCAAATCCTCTAGATAAGACCACTCTATCACTGGTCTATTTTCAAGATAATCCTTCATTTTATTTAGACGTCCACTGACCTTGCAGAATATCTCTGCGATTTCCTCATGACCTTTAGCGTATTCTTTTTCAAATTGTTTCAAGGAAGCGTGGATAGAGAGAAGTTCTGGATCTTTTTAATCAGCTGCGTTTTTCATTTAAGCAGATCTAAGTTCTCCTGAGTTTCTCCTATTATCTGTCAGTCTCACGAGTTCAGGTTTCTCCTTAACTTGCCTCGTTAAAAAATAATCATAATAAGAGTATGAAATTACTCTTTGATTCTCAACCTCCTTGGTCAGCTTGACTTCAATCGTCTATCCAAATCTCTCTTCAATCAAGCATTAATTTTCAAACAAATTGCTGAAATCATCCACCTCCATTTCATTATAGTATTGATCGGCATCTATTTCTAAGGGGAATTGATTTTCCTTAAGTTGTGCTAGATCCTCACTGTCTTTTTTAATATAGAGGTCGTAAAATTGCATTTCTCTGCGACTAAATTTATCAGAGAGCTTATTCTTCTTTATATGTTCAGTACTTTGCTGGAGTCCTTAAATGTTCAAATGAGCTTTTCCCTCAATTTATCTAAGCTCCGAAGAAATATTTAAAACACCAGTAGTCTCTGCATTGATCTCTCTAATGAGATCTTTTGTGAAGAAGTTAAAATCAAGCTTCACTTGCTTGCTTATTCTCTCGAGGTGTTTCAAGTTAACTTCATTGAGGTAATTGTCTAAAGTTTACCCGGTTGAGATTAACTCTGGTTTTGATGGAGATTGGTAAGCTGTTGGATCGTTTGCTCTCTATAGTTAGCAATTAAAACCTGAAACATAAAGCAAAATTTTAATGTGACTGTTTTGAATAAATGACTTACCTTTGATGATCTTGTTGCAGTTTAGGAAAGGTAGTGTTGATCATCCTCATCGCTTTGCTTTGTGGATGCTAATTTGTCAGGAGATGAAAAATCCGCGCCAATATTGCTGTTTTTAATATTGCTATCCTTCTTTTATCTCTTGCCGCCAATATTCTTTGGTGTTATTATTTCCTGCTCAACTTCTTTGGCATGGTTTCTGCTTGATGATCTAACTGGTTGTCTTGGCTCATCTTCAGAGTCTGCAGAGTCATTGTACACTACTCTAGTACTTCTTTTTTATGGAAGGATTTTAGAGGAGGATGAAGTACTTTCCTGTAACTTTTAATCTCTTAATTTTCGAGCGCTACTCATAAAATTTCTCTTTATTAATAATTACTAATTAACTTTTAAATCAATATTTAAATTGGGATGGAAAAGTAATTGAGAATAAAAATTATTCATAAAATAAGTCATTTGATACCCCCTGTAAAAATTTGAATATACAAAATGAGTGTCATTAACACACCTCAAGGTAAAATTGTTTATTTGCTAATTATTTACTTTAGTTCATTTAATTGGAGAAATAAAGGGAGCTCATGGATTTGATACTACAATTATTACATTTATACATTTTTTTAAATTGTTTTATTATGATAGACTTTTCTGCAAGGTAATAATCATATTCAATCATTAACTTCAAAACTAGTTCAATGTAAGAGTAGGTCACAACTGGACTTTACTTTCAGGAAAGGATTTAGGAGAGACTTACGAAGAAATAAAAGAAGAGACAGAAGAGCATATAATCTGGGATCATCCCTTTGACATTCATTACAAAGCAAAGACTATGAGAGGATGGCCCAAATTTTTCGTAGAGGTTTGGCAAGTAGACGAAGATGGAAGATATTCAATATCTGGTTATGGAATTGCAACTGTGCCATTTACCCCTGGTTAACACACTCTAGAAATCAAGTGCTGGAGACCCAGTCCGTAGGGATTTTTCAAAAGACTCGCTGCTAAAATATTGGGGATACAGCCAGAATTGGAGTTCAAAGACATGTTAATGTCAAGTGCTGAGAGATTTGGGTTCGAAGCTGAGACCACAGGAACAGTGGAGATAGATGTTGGAGTTATAGTAAAAGACTTTTAATTGCATGGAGTTGCATTATTCACTGAATTTTGAAATCGATTAATTTTTATAGTATTAGAGTATGTTATAAATGAGTTTTCACATTTTTAATTTTTAAAACTTATTTATCTTATGGGAATAGTCTGATGCTAATTTAAAATTTAATTCGTGAATATAAATCAAAACTATATAATTTATTTCAATGGGTTGCTGCGAAAGTCGTCCCGATCCCTCCACTTTATCTTAATAAAACCCCGATGGATTAACAAAAGACTAAGTTCTCTTTGATTAAGAAAGATTCAAACACCTGATGTCTGGAAGTTTCATAGATGCCGAAGATGATGATAATTATGATTTTAATGATAGATAAATCACATAGTCAAGCAAAAAAGATAATAAAAACAGAGATTTAAGACCTTAAAGTAATAAGCTTAAACTTACAGATCTTAGAGAAACATAAAATGACTATGAATCACCTAGACTAGCAACAAGAGAGAGTTAATAGTAAAATGCTAAAGAATAAATGCAAAGAAAAACTAATCCCAGGTAAACTTATCAAAAAGAGGAGGTTGAAAAGCTCAAACCTACAACAAGTATAGTGGTCAGCACAAACATAGTAAATTTGAATAAAAATTAAGGCTATTGTGAGATAATAGAACGACGTATAACTAAGAAGGAATTATTAAATTTCTAAAGAAAACGAGATAAGTAGTAAAATGAAAGAATGAGAGCGACTTAACATCAAGTTTCTGGAAGTTCCCAATCAAATGATTTAAAGAATACATTGAGTGATTAAAACTAACAGATTTAAGAGGAAGATAATGAAGCTTTGGCTATATATCAAAGCAAGAAAGCTCTTGAGAGACTTAGCGCAAAATAAAGTGTAAATTAAAGAATTTTGGAAAATTTTTTCCCTGAAACAACTCCCAGCTTTGATTTATAAACAGAATCAAGCAAGAATACTGGCCAATAATACTCTAAAAACACTCTAAATAATTTGGATTAAAACTAAGTATAAGAAAGAAATACTATACAAATTAATGATGATGGGTATCCAATATTGTTCTTTAGCAAGGAAAGTAATTAGAATGGGAAATAAAAGTAAAGAAATACGGTTTAAATATAAGAATCGATGAATAAAGCTGGAAGTAAAATACAACAAAAATAGAGGTTGAGACTGTGAATTGTTATTAATATTTTGATATCGAAATGCAAAGTTAAAAATTACATGAATTATTTATTATATTATTCATAAATATTAATTTTACATTCATTTATTCCTTAAAGTGTAAATATTTCTAGAAGTATAATTATGATATATAATTATATTTATTTAACACTATAGATAAAAAATGTCAGTGAGAAACTTAAAATCAATCTCTTAAATAAACAATTCCAGCTCAACAGATTAACTAAAACTTCAGTAAATCGCTCTTTCTGAATCTAAATCAATAAAACATAAAACTTAAACTGAAGATCTTATAGAAAATACTCATAATCTTATATTTTAATACTTATTTTAATTTTAATTTTTATTGTTTTCAGAAAATGAGTCTCATAATTCAGACTTGGCATCTTCAATGAAAATGCTTCAAACCTCAAAATTCCCTCAAGATAAATATATCTTCGCTTAAAGCCCTTAAAAAGAGTTGGCATTGGGTCTGGCTGTTAAATAATCAGAATAATAGTACTTGAAATAGTTAGAAGAGAACAAGAAAGTACTGGATATATATGAGTAATAGAGAATACAGTTTGTTTAGAGTTAGAATTAAGCATATTAGGAGAAGTAGGTGAAGTTAAGAGAAAATCAAAATTATCTCAAATTTTATATATTAACAATGTTTAAATAAATTAGAGTGCGTTTTAAACATAGAATAATTAAAAAATTTATGATCTAAAGTTGATTAACATTTATGCAGTTGAAAAATTATTTTAGAGTAGTTTAGTATATTTAGATTGATTTTTAATTGGATTTCTTAAACATTAAAAATTTCAAGCATCTATTAAAAAAATTTTATGCAATATAATTTTATATTTTAATTGCGAAAAAGGTTGATATTTTAATTATAATTCTATTTTAAAAACTTGAATTAAAATTTCAACTGTTTTAAGATTATAATAGGATTTTTAAGTTTAAATTAATTTTTTCATTTAAAAATTATCTGTTACAGCAAATCCTTGATAAACAGTAAGCCCAACTAGAATTCAGATAAAACAAGAAACTTTAAGATGATAAATTCATTTAAATCTAGCAATAAAATAAAGATCTCATTAATATTTACCCTCCAATAAGAGAGACTCCTAAAGAAAATCGTAGATTTTAAGAGAAAAAATAATAAAAATAAATTTATTAGGAGTATGAAGGTATGGTTTAAGGCAAATAAAACTTAGAGAAATAAATTGTTTTAGCGATTAAGCAAGAATAGCATAAGATTGCACTTTAAAAGAATTATATCAATTAAAATTTATAAATAAATTTATCATCATTTTTTGTTATTTATAAGAGATACTTAATTTTTAAGAAACAAGAAGAGGATGAAGAAAAAATGAAGCGAAAAAGCTTTTAAAAAGAGCAAAATTTAAAATATGTAAAAGATTGGAAGGTGTAAATGAAATTGAAAAATTAAGAAATCATCTTAGAAGAATCTCATATTACGGATAGTGATTAGGATGAAATTCAGGTAATTGACTAAGAAAATTTAGTAAACACGAGCTAGATTTCTTTGGACTAGAATGATGAAACAAATCTTGGAGATATTATAGTATAAGAGGAATTACACACTTTAGAGTAGACTAAAAATGTGAAAAACGATAATAACGAAGCAATTTTTAATAAAACGTTTCAAACCGCAAAAACCTAGAACAGCCTGCTCGATAGCAAGTTACTAAATAAATTGGATGAAGCGAATGAAAAGCTTAATAAATAGAGTAACGGGAAATCTTCAACAAAGTTTAAATATGATATTGACAATCTTCGGGCTTCATTATAAAATGGGGATCCAAAAGCTGTATTAATAATTCTAAATTCTAATGATAAACAATCCAAGGTTTTCACTCCAAGGCACTTTATGTCCTAAGAAAAAATATCACCCAGAAAGAGGAAATAGTTTCTAAGTAATTTGTAATCAAACGACAAATTGCCTTAGAATGACCCAGTTATAGAACTTAAGTCATAAAAGAATTTAAGCATTAATAACGAAGAAGACAAGCTTTCAATCTATGGTTCATAGCCCTCCATATTTAATAAAGTGGAGAAAGATGCGATTAAGAGATTTCTCAAAGATAGGATCAAAGAACAGAAACTCCTTGAAAAGACTAAAACTGTTGAATAAGAAGAGAAATCAAAATTTTAGAAAGACTAAGATTTTCACAAACTGAAATAGCTAAAAGCTGTAGAGTAACTTAGGCTAGACAACATGAACTTAATGGAGTAAAAACGAATGAAAAGCCTTGAAAATATAAAAGTTAATAGATTAGAGAGAGATTTTTAATTTAACGAAGGGTATCCTAGATTAAAATAGGACTCAAAGAATGATCTTATTAATAAAAAAGAAATTGAAAGGCAAGTTTTGAGAAGTTATTACTAACTATAGATTGATATCAAAGAGGGAGAATTGACTTAGAAGAAAGACTAAGAATTGAAAGATGTATATAAGATTAATTAAACTGCTTAGCAAAGCCTTTTTAAAGAAAGAGAGACTAAACTCAGGAAGGAACTTTTAATGAAGGAAATACTTAAGTAATATCCCGGAAAACATTTTTAATTTATAATAATTCAATGTTGAAGACCAAAATGATAAAAAAAATTATTAATTATTAAATCATGGGTTTTAAATTCCTTATTTACTTCAAATTTTTTCCCTTTCTAATTTTTCTCTAAAATATAATTGATAAGCAAACAATATTCATATTTTTTTGTTTAAATTAATATGATATTTGATTAAAATTAATTGTTATAGAATTTTTCAATAAATTTCTATCCTTTTTCCTAAATTAAAATGAAAGAGTTTAGGGGATGTAATAACAACTCGATGTTGAGAGGCTTTAGAAACTGAAACTTGACTATAAAATAAATTCCAAACAATAAACTTAACTACCACTGATAAGTTAGCGAGATTTATCATAACAAGAGAAAATTAACGATCAATCAGTAAAATTAAGTTAATTAATTACCAATAGAAAGTTAAACAATAAATTTGATGAAAATGAAGGTGCTTTAATTTTGCAAAAAATTCCCTTTAAAGGAAGTATAACTTCAAGAGATTAGAAATAAGTGGATGGTATGAGTCTTGTAGACTACTATAAAAAGTAAAAGGAGCAAATTCCAGTGGTCGATGATTAACAGTGTTAATCTTAAAATTCATAATTGTTCCCTTGGGAAAGTAGAGAAAAATCAGTTTAATAGATGAGGACTATAGAAAGCCTTTCAAGTAGGAAAAGCTTCAGAAGAAACAATTTAGTGAGCTCGCAGTAAAATTAAAATTAGCTTTTATGAATTTATTTAATCACTTTTCACATTAAAGAAATTAAATCTATTTCAAAAGTACGATTTATGAAAAAGATTATTAGTCTCAGCACCTTATAGCCAGCATTCAACTTTATTTTGCTGATATGGTACTTTCTTCTCAAATAAGAATAAACTGATATAAAAAGGACATTATTTTAAAATTTAATTATTCATGGTTTAGCTCATTAAGAGTTGAGATTAATCCCATAACTTAAGTAGGCTTAGGTCCACTTTATGATTATTACTGAGATCTCTTGGTATTATATTATGACTCAATTTTATCCAAGTTATCCAATTCAATGACAGGTTTCAGAGGCACTTAATTTTTCTAATTTATCATTCTTGCAGACTGCTAACCTGATTTAGAACTGGCTTATTTCTGCTACATCAAAATTTGCTGCTGTTATTAGTGTTATTAAGCAAGTAAATTTTGACTGATATCGATCATTTCAGATCTAACTTAGCTCAAATCGTTTATCATAGGAGGTGGCACCTTAAACTCAACTTGAGACAATTAGGTTTCAATGGGCTACAAAGGTTGATCCAGGAATATCTTAGAGACACCAGGGAACAATAAGTTAATGAAACGGTTGAAGTCTATATTTTACTCAGCCAATTCAACAAACTCAAGGAACTACTTATCTGTCATGAAGAAAAATCTTGGGAATGCCAGTCTCTTGGCTTCAAGGTAGTCTTCAATTGATTTTTAGATTAAAGTTCCAGTTGATATGATTCTTTCTAAGTTTTCTAGCACAGAGTTTACAATCGATGAGAAATTTTTCAAAGTGGGGTTTTGATGCATGCGTCCAGTGATATTGTTCTTGAAAGATTTCTTAATTTCGTTAAACTTCTTAAAATCATTGGTCAGAGTGTTTTGAACTTTAGTTTGTGAGAATATTGCGTCCAAAGTTAAAATCATCTTTTAAGCATCGTTAAGTTTCTCAAGAACATTCAACATATTTTCAATTTAAGTGAACAGATTAATGAAGTTATCCTTCATTGAGACATCATAAATACTTAAAAGAATATTGATAATAATCTTTAAATCAGTCATTTGAGGTGATTTCTAACCTTTCTTTAAGATAACTATAAATTCTTCAAGTTGAGCTTGCACTATATCAAATTCTGAAATAAGGTATATTTTTTCATCCTACCCTGAGCTTCTGTATTCTACCAACTTGAATTTGAGTATGTCCTCAACTTAACTTTTACAATTAAAGTAATTTAATGGATTATCTCTATATCAATTATTTAATTACTATAATCAAGTTGTACTGATCCTCAAAATCTTACTCTTATTCTGCAATTCTTGTGATTTCTCTAATCTCCTAATTATAGCTGTAGATCGATCTAGCACCCTTTTATTACAGTTCTTGAAGTGTGAACTCATCAACTCTGCCCATCAGGCTTTGCAAGCCTAACTCATTGAATATCATGTTCCAGTGCTTCTTCTTAATGCAATCTTTTCTAAGGTCTTTAACATGAGATATAGTCAGTTAGAGTTCTGTCAAATTTATTTAAAATAAATGCTTTAATAATTGATTGTAGAAAATACTCATTAATATTTTAGCTATTTTTTCATTTTTTTAAGTACATTTTATCTGTCATTTCATTTGTAATGAGATTAGCTAATTGTTAGAATTTAGGTTTGTATAAATTTGAAGAATCTTCGGACAGTCTTTGCTCGATATAGGATATAGATTCTTCTAAAAAATCCGATATTTCAGTAAAGTTAATCTTCAAGAATGGCTTTTATATCAATGAACACTTATTTTATTGTTCTATATCGTAAAAATTGATTATTTACATTTTATTTAAAGAATAAATGAAGCTCTTTGGGATCTCCACTCATCTAGGATTGTCCAGAATTTTAATGTGTAAGTGTTTAGCTACTCCAATTGCTTTTAATCTTTAAAAAGATTTATCATTATATAAATATATTAATGATCTTCAAAGCAAGTGATATCTGAGTTATATTTTATTATAAACAATAGTGTATAAAATATATAATATATAGTTCTTTTGGAATAATTCCTTCATATTCATGATATTGATGCATTCCTGGTATAAATCAGCTTTCTGCTTCATTTCATCAATCATTTTCTAGCGATACTTTAGTTCACTAAGAGTTTACTTGGCTTAAGCTACATCATTGAACTTGCTCATATCTTCAATTAAAAAAAAGAATTATTGTTTTTGTTATTATAATATACCTTTGATTTTAATATGGAGGAAATATTTACTTAGTACTTATAAGAGACAATTATCATAAAATTATGATTATTTATTATTTTAAAGCATTTAAGATAATTTATTTTTTCGAATATTAAAAGAAAATATCATTATTTCACAATAAAGAGAAACTATTTATAGTGAATGCATGCTTTATTTACTTCCTTCTTAATTTATGTCTGATAATTGATAAAAAAGAATTTTCTAATAAATTTATACAAATTTTAAATTACTCTTTCCAGAAGTAAATAGCAATAGTTTTAAGGATGATTTAAATAACTTCATAAAATCATTTCATTTTTTTAATTTATTTATATAAATATGATTAATCTTCAATTTTAAGATAGTGATCAATGTATTTCTTCTCAAAAGCCCTGATTTTATTACTCAACCCCATGCAACTTTGCTTCATCTGTAGCTCCATTTGAGGTTTGGTCAAATCTAATTTTTCTTAGCATCGTCTGATGAGGTTTGGCAAATTTTCGATGTACTGCTCCAAGTCTCTCACATTTTAAGTCACTGAGTCTTTTATGTTTATTCTGTTATCTGTTTTACACATCAGAGACAACTTCTTAATATTTCATAAATATAAAGAATTCATTTTTGTTAATATTGTAATTTTCTGATATTCAGTATTGAGAGAATTAAAATTTCTGAAAAAATAATTTGATTTTATTAATTTAAACAATAGAATCATGTCTGTTATTAAGCTCACTGATAGTTTCCTTAATGAACTTAAGTGTATTGACCTATTCAACATATATATTGAGAGTGGTAGGCACTTGCTCTAATATCTCATAAGTCTTACTTAAATCCTATTTCAATGCCAGAGTGTCAGATTCGAGACTGCTTGCAACTTTTCTTTCAATTTGTTAGATGACTTTCTTTGGAATCTTTGATAATTAGTCATAGAGTGGCTTGAAATCTAAGGTCAAGTAACGGAGAGTTAGAGGCTTTTGTGGAATTTGAGATATCATGGATTAAAATCTTTCCATTAAGTTCCAAGTCTCACGGTTTGATTCAAGGTCTGCCACAAATCCATCCAGGTTTTAGTTATTTTGAGTGAATTACTTATTTAAATATTTTAAATGATACAAATAGAGTAATTAAAAATGTTATGGTAATTTTAATTCATAACTTTTCAATTTAAAATTCATTTTATAATTATAAACTCTGTAAGATGTAATTTAATATATAATTAAATAAGTATAAAAACTAATTTATCATAAACTCAAACCGAATATTCAATTAATTTAATAATCAGGATGTAAGTGTTCAGTATCTGCGATAAATTTGGATCTCTCATCCTTAATGCTTTGTTTAATTGATTTTCTGAATCCATGCAATCTTTCATGAATAAAAATCGCTTCATTTGCAAATTTCTTAAGAATGCTAAACTGCCTCTTTTGTATTCGCTTATCACTTGTGAAATTAGAACGATCAGTTAAGTTTTTAGATAGCTTTTTTTCCTCTCTATCTTGTAAATCAGAAGCTATTTCAGAATTTATATCATTAATTTCTAGTTAAACTTGAGAATTATGCTTATTTTTATGATCTTTAAATAAAATAGAGCTGCTTTAACTCTTTTTAAGTTTGATTGCTAACTATTCAAAATTATTCTCTTTATGTTCTTCGTTAAGCTACTACTTTCTTCTGTAAATATCCGGAAACATGTAATCTAAATCCTTATGACTTTCATAATATTGCTGGATTCATAGGATGTTTTAAAACTAAGTTTAAAAAAAGTTGAACTTATTAAACAAAGTAAGTTCTAATTATATAACTCAATCTGAAGAGTGATTTAAAGTACAATTAAGGTTAATTAAATTTAAATACTTTAATATATTTTGAGATAAAATGATAATGCCACTTATTAATCTAGCAAGTTTATTCAATAATATAAGCTTGAGAATTTATATTTTGGAAATCCTTAATTTCGTATTTTATTAGATTAAAAAAAATTAATTTCTAAACAATATTATCTCTCTTTCTATTCTTGCTCATGCTTATCTTTAACAGCTAAACTTTCATACAACTTCATTTTCATGTTTTTACTTTGCTCCTTTTGAAACGAATTTAAGATCATTTTTGATGGTGTGACTGTTTTGGCAAGGCTAATTAGACTTTAAGGAGCATTCTATATAATCTAGTTTGAGCTATGCTATAACTAAAGTTTATCATGCATAGATTACCGACGTTGTAAAATATCAGGCAAATTCACTTTGTAAGCATTCAAATGAGATTTAATTACTCTTTTTTACATTAAATGTCTTTAATTGGGTTGGATAATTGAGTGTTGGGGTGAGGTCTCTTTTGAGTGAGTTTTGGAATTGTTTAGGGAAGGAGATTTAATGATTTAAGATGGGGATCTCTGTTAAGATTATTAAACACTTTAATTTAAGTCAAAATGAAAGAAAAATTGGTAGCTAAATATATGTATTAAACTGTTTTTAAATTTGATTCAACTAATATAATTTTACTCATTAACCCTTATTTTATTTGTTAAAACCTAACAAACTAAAAGTCTAAGAGTATGATTTAATCTTCAATTCTTTTATTTAGCTCATCTGCAAGGTTAAATTTGCAATGAGATTTTGATGTGTAATGCTATGATAGAATTTCTTTTTCATCTATTTTACTTAAATCTATATTGTTTTGTGAATATCTTGAAGTTTAGCATCCAATTTTAGGTTTAAAGCTAATTTATTCAAGAACTTTTGAACTTCTAAATTTTAGAAGTTTGATGTTTGTATCTTATTTTACTATTTTTAGATCGAAAGGAGAAGGTTAATTATTCTTATTAAAGGATAGAAACGTTTGGAAAAAAGATTTTATAATTCAAAATTACTCAGTACCAGTTTTAATTTTAAAAAATGGATATTTAGCAAAATATAATAATTTCTGTTATATTTTTAAAAACTTCATTTTCAATTTTAACGATTTATTTTCCTGTAGTTCTTATTAATTTATTATTTTTTTAACTTAAACGCAAACAAAAATTCTTCCATAAAGATCAAGCTCCATGTTATTTTTTATTTCAATATATTTTAGTCAACTTTATTATATATCAGACTGATTATATTTATGAATAAATTAAGAAAGAGAAATTCCAATTTTCCCATTATTTTTTAATTATATTTTAATATTTTCTAATTTAATTAAACAACTCACTAATACTCCTATTAGTGTTTAGATTAGTGTAATAATCAACCATGGTTTTATTTATATAAAATTATATAATATTTCTAATTTTCTTGAATTTGCTTTAAAGTGGATCATAGATTGAATTTAGAGTGATTTTAAAAAGAGTGATAATTGTAAAATATTGTTTTATTAAGGAATTAATTATAGCAATCTTTAATGAATGCTTTTATTAACTTTTATCTATCTCATAAGGCATCTCTGTTAATTTGTTTACACTTTTTATATTCATATATCTCGACTCTCTCACTTTCACTTAGGGTTTCTAATGACAATAATGACTGAATCGCCTCTCAAGAACATCTTTGAGATGTATCTTTCTCTATTGACTGGGTGAGCCTTCTTTCCCTTGTGAGGTTTTGGGGTTTCCGTCCACATCTCGCAGACATTCTCAAGCACCATGTTCATGTGTCTATCGAAAGCCTTCACTCTTCCAAGGAGCTTGCGGTTGTTACGGCAATTAACTAAAACCTGGGAATTTGTCTTAACTGCTTTGGTTAGGAGGGAGAGAGGACCTTCGTGGAAAGTGTCCTCTTAGGGGATGTGCTTTTTCTCGTCTGCCATTTCAAATAATGTTAATACTTACAATAATAATTATAATAAATTTACAGCAAAGGGGTTGTAAAGGATTAAATCACTTTAGAGATTTAAATCAAGAATTGTCTTCCCAAATTTTTAATAAAATTGTTATATTCAAATATACATGCTTAGTTTAAATATTACTTCATCACTCATATTTAATCATTATTTTTAAGGAGGTTGCTACCTCTTGTGATTAGGTGCAGGTTTCTTAACCATTTCGTATTTTGGTTATTGCTTTTGTTCTTCCTCTTTGTTAACTGAGCTCATTTTTCTGGCGAATGCTTGGTTAAGTTATTTTTATAATTAAATCTAGTAAAAACTTATAACAAGTTATTATGAAGTTCACTTAAGAACGCACCTTCCATTCTTGACATATCGTCCATTAACATTAAACTTTATCCATTTGAGACTAAGCCACTCTGCATAAAGTGGTTATGAATTGATATCTCTGATATTTCATCTTCAAGATTTTGCTTATGCAAACGATTCTGAATTTTCTATGGCCCATTGAAACCGTTCGTCGGGCTTCTCAAATCTTCTCCACCTAGCATAATCATGATGTTTTTATAGAAAATAAAGGGAATCACAAAATTAATTAATAGTAATAGCAATAGTAAAAGTAATCTATAAAACTTGCTTCATCTTCCTCTTCACCCTCATCTTCATCGTCTTCATCACAAATATTGATTCTATGTGCCCCTCCCTTTGAGACTTCTTGAGGTACCTGTCTGTTGACGCCTTCAGTCTGAGCAGGTTGCAACCCCTGTAAAAATAAATATTAGATATGTTTTTTGTAACTTACATTAATAATGAATGACAAAGAGACCTCTGATCAGACATTTTTCAATTATTATTTAAAACAATTCACTTTATTAAAAAAATATCGTAAATGTCTCTCATATGATCTTGAGTAAATATTTGAGGAAGTTAGATAGTGTCCTTAGATTGATATTGACTCATAGAGTATGTAATCTTATCATCTTTTACTTATTTTTTGCCAGCTAGATGTTGATTAGGATTCAATTGGTCTTTTGAATATTGGCCTTGCATTTAAGGAATTAAACTGTCGATTGATGACTCATACAAATTTGATTCTAAGTTTAAGTTGATCTTTACCATATCAGAAGGTGGTTCTAAAATGGGAACGTTATGTAAATCCTTGGCATTTAACAAATCATCATTGAGGATATTGGCCCACACATCATTAAATCCTTCCATATCTTCATTGTTTTTCTCAGTTAGATAGAATTTCACTGAGTGATTGAAGAGAAAACTTTCTGGAATTTCTTATAGTGAATAACCTTGTAGATCGAAGAAAAGCCTGAAAGTATTTAGAACTTTACCTTTCTTTGCCATTTTCTCAAGCTTTCTAGAAATCTTATACCAGAAAGAAGGGAACTTAAGAGTTGATATCAATACCCAAGTTCCATTTTCAGCACATTTTTCAATAAGTTAGATTGATGATTAATTCTGAGTTATTTACTTATCGTCAATCTCTAGCTCATCCTTTGAGAACATCCTCTAGTAGTTGTGCTTCTGCATTAATAATCTGTCTTCCTTAGAAGGATCTATAATAATTCAATTTCAAAAACCAATAGAATTGCAAAAAACTATATCTAATCGTAGTGCACACAAGCAGCTTCATTACTAAGAGGCTTTTCAGGATCCATATCCATCTGTGCACTTTTAATGTTATCATTGATGTCCTTATTAATGTAGTACTTTTCGTGCTTCTTGATACTTTGCTGATAATCAGTTCTCAACACTTCTAATCCCACTCCATAGTAGCTGGCTATTGAACATACAGTATTTACTATATTAATTGAGTTTGAAGTGAATAGAGCTATCGGGAGTGACCATGAGGCAGTCTTAATAAAATTATGCAACTTATTCAGGTCTTCGTTGAAATCAAAGATAGTTGTCAGTTCTTCAAACACAAATTAGCAGATCTTTGAACGCCATTCATCATCAGGGCATAAGAAACCAACATTTAGACAAAATTAAATTGATATCTTTTTTGTCTTATAACTTAGTAAAATCACTTTTTTATATATTAAGTTTCTTTATGAGGGGTAAGTCTTTCCAGGTTGAACTTATCTCACTATTTCCACCTTGCTTGAACAATTTAATATAAGTTAACTATTATTCTTTTTATTAAAAACAATTTCATGTAAAGAAGGTTATTGGCTTCTTTATAAGTGAATTCCTTGCCAATTTTTATTTCAATTGTCTCAAATAACTTTCTTAAATCTGGGTATATTTTAAGTATGTCTCTCTTGATTAATCTTTAAAATAATTTAAATGATTGTCATATACTCAGCCTATTTGATTCTTTGGTTTTATGATATGTCTGCAAATCCCGTAGGTATTGTTGACGGCTTGTGTGGGTTTAGTCTCCAATCATAGCAGTTTTTAATTCTGAAAAATCTATTGATAAAGAAATCTTTGTCTTCCTAATTGACTGTGGTCTTCTTATTAATTATAATTATTTTATAAGATTATTCTTAAGAGCGATTTCCATGCTGAATATAAGATTAAAAAGTGAGACATGCTCCTGCTTGATGCCAGCTACAATCGTGCTATAGATACTTGGCATAATTACAGAGTGGAAAAATTCCTCATCAATTGTGAACTCCTTATCCTTCTTCTTTTTCCTTCGACCACCGTCATCCCCCAAATCGTCATTATTTGGATTATCTGGATCATCTCCCTCTCCATCGCTTTCTTCGTTCTCTTTGTTTTTCAAACTATTATTGAATAAGTAACGACTAAATTATAAACTTACTTCATTGTGAGATCTCTAATGATCTTGGCAATTATCATATCAATGACTTTTGTGTAGATCTTCCAAGAATAGGTAATTTCTTCAGTAAATTTAGAGAGCTCTTTTAGAGCGAAGAATAACTAAAACAGCCAATATTATTAAAAATTTTAACTTACAATAACGAAGATATTGCTGTAGCTTGCAAGTAATGGATGTTCATTAATCAAGTTATGGAATGCTTAATTGTACTATTAATAATCCTCATCCAGTTGCTTTATATCTATGTAGCATAGTCTGATATCTTCCAAAGCCTTATGATCTTTTTCTTCAACAGAATGCCTTTTAACTTTCATAAAAAGTTGCTCGAAAGCTTTCTGCCTCTCTAGTAACTTAAACCTTAGAAGCTGGGTCTACTGCTTTATCATAGTAAGTTTTTGGTAATTGTCTGGGAGGAAGTGCTTCAAGAGAATTTGCTTTATTTCAATCCAGGCTTCATTCAAACAAATAATAATGAATGAAATGATGTTGATAGATGTGAGGTTTATAGATTTTTGTTGACAAATGTTGCATTGATTATAGTGGCTTGAGCAAGGTAATCTTGATTAAGATTGTAATGAGAGCTTGCTGAAAACAGAGTTATAGTAGGGAGACTCAAAGTGACATTATCTCTTAGCATACTGCCAACTCTTTTGAAATATTCTCTTTCAGATAACCTATGAAGAATTGATTAATCTTAAGCTTTTCCTTAAATATGATTAGAGAAATCACATAGATCATTAATGAATATTAGTTAATTTGATTGAGCCTTTTGGGGATTATTTGGGAATATTTATAGTGCATTATCAATTTTCTCTTAGATCATATAGTCAGAACTGAATACAACTTTAACTTTGTAAGAATTAAGCTCATCAAGTATTTCCTCTGTTAGTTCTTGTTGATAATTACCCACTGAATCATAAATCACTGGAATAGTTGGACAGAACATATAGGTAAACAAGAACTCAGAGAACAATGAGTCTACAAACAAATGATTTAGTTTGTTAAAGATATTTGACTTGAGGCTTAGATCATTTTGAATGATTTTCTTGAAGTATTTGCTGTGAATTTGCTCAGATTGTGTGTTCTACCAGTACTCACTAGACTCTATATTTCTCGAGCCTAAAATCTTTTCAGCAAGCTGCTTTCTAAATTCCATTCTTTCAGCAACTGAGAAAGCACCCAGGTAAGCAACAGTGCAAGCTAGAATTATGGAATCACCATCGAGATTTTTCATTCTTATCTTTACTTTATCTAATTTGGACTCACTCTTTTTGCCTTGCTTAAGTAATGACTTCAGTTTATAGTCGTTTCTTAGTTACTTGATATCTTTCATATCAACTCTTCGAATCAACCCAAAAATATTATATAATATATAAATTATTACATTTTATTGAAATATTTTATTGATGAGTATGCAAAGAAAAAAGGTAATTCCTAATTATCTAATTAGTAATTATACAAATATATAAAGCAAATTTAAAGAGATAAAACATTAAATTTTATATATTATTTATAATTTTGCTGATAGAAATTTATAGAATTAATGTATTTCAGAACAAATTACATCAAAAATAATTTATATTGTAAATTTAATCATTTTTTATTGAGGATTGAATTACATCTTTCATTTCAGCTTTCATATTCTTTTCTTTAATCAATAGATCTTCAACCTCTTCTCTTATTTCCTGCATCTACTGTTAGTAGAGTTTCAACGAAGTTTATATGAATGATAGTTGATCTTTAGCCACCTTGATCTTTTACTCATGAGCTTAATATTTCTTATCGAGTTACCCTTTCTTGAATATTTCATTAAGAACTTTACAAATTACAACAATCAGAGATTTATCCTACTCATTCTATTGCAATCTTTTGACAACAGATTTTTAATGTCTCTGAATTACTGAGTCAATATTTTAGGACTGTACTATGCTTTGCAATCTTTGTATAAGATCTTGTGGGGATAGTAAGAATGATTGGACAGGTTTTTTAGTTTGAAGTGTACTTTGTAATGCTTAAATAATTTCCTGGTCGCTATCATTCAACTAGCCTGCCTATATTGCTTAAGCTAAAGTTTTGTATTCGGTGCTAGGCACCTGCTTTAATCTCAATATATTTTAAATTACATGGCCTTCAGTGGAAGTCTTGTTTATTTATAAATCGTCTTTTAATTTTTCTAAATTTTGAGATAAGTCACTTCTTTCCTTCTCCTTTTGTTTAGAAAGCTGATCTTTGTACTTAAGTTACTACTATAACAGGTCAATCTTATCTTGAATAGATACTATAAATATATTGGAACAAAATTGGGGAAATATTAATGGAATTAATTGTAGATTGAAAACTACCACGTGATTCTTGCTTATACTACTTTGATCTTTTGTAAGAATCTTCTTCATGAAATCGGCTTAAAGTTCCTCATATTGATTAAAATATTGCTAATAGAATTGTTTTTAAGAAGCTAACTACTTATATAAGAAATTCTTGATGGTCTATACAAGTTCAACAAAAAGATTGCCTCTTTAAGAACTAAGAGTAAATTCAGAGGGTAATGATAAATTTAGCTCAGAATTTACTTAGTTCATGTTGATAGAATCGAATAGTGGGTCTATTAAGATATTGTCAACCTTGTGCTCTGGAATGTAAAAAGCATTGTATTCGTTGTTGAAGAGTTTTTCGGTCTTGTCCATTGTACTTAAGTAACTATCAGAATAAATTTTACTCAAACTAAAGTTATGTACCATTCTTTAGACCTCACTTAGAATATCTTCACTTTAATCTTTAAATTCAGGGATAAAAGCTAAACCTAAGTTAATCATCAAAATTAATAAAAAACAAATTATTTTAAATTTATTTAGAACAACGTTTCTAGGCTTTTGTATTTACTGGTATAACTTTGATAATTTTGCAGGTTCTATATTAGGAAAATGAAATGAACATTTTAACTGATCTTAGAAAGAGCATTAATTAGAAGCTATGAGTCTGTTATCGAAGCTGTTAAACTAGAGGGTGAAGCTGGACTACTAATTCCAGAGTGCGGACTGTGTGAGATTTGCTGATTATAGTGTTCCCTCGATATATCGATAAGTTACTATCTCAGATTAGTTCCCAAAATCTAATCAAGTGAGTTAAAGAAGGACAAAGAGCAGTGACTAGTACTATCTTTTATTGCTGTGATTAAATTTAATAAATAGTCAATGTAACAAAGATCATTTATCCTACTATCTTCGATTAAAATAATCATTCTCTTTGAAGATTTAAGACTTTCGTACAAGTAGAGATTTATTTACTCTATCAAAGTGAATGCGTCTCTATATTTCTAAATTTCTGGTTTTTAAATAGTATATTTGAGTTTATTTGCTACAGCTTCTATACCACTTTAAATATCTGATCCAGTTTTACTAACATAGAGATAGTGTTTATTTGGCTTCTTAAGATTTTAGTATAAAGAACATAATTACTTAAGAATAGGTGCAGAAAAATCTCCCATAAATTCTGTTACCTAATCAAATGATGTTAGAGATTTTTCTCCATTTTAAACATACAATAATGAGTCTATTTAATTTGGTTTATAATCAGTATTGCTTGAAGGGATTTGTCTCTTTAAGGACAAGATAAGATTTTCATAAACTTTATTCTTTAAACTTGGGTAAATTATCCTATCTGTGATAGTTCTTTAAACTTCAATAAGAACTTTATCCACGATGTTTTGATCTTTGCTTTAATTTATTCTTGATATTAGAGATGAAACAATGTGCAAGTTTCCAAAATTAATTTAGCTTGATACATTAAAGTTATCAGAGTTCAACTGAAGATGCTTATAGGTGTCATAAATTACATTTCCAAGTTAAGTTTGATGTGATGGAGTGACTTACAGATTTCTTTAAATATATTGCTTCATAAATCCATCGAATTCCTCAGAATCTTAAGAGATAAACATCATATTTGAATTGTTCTTGTCTTATCTTTAATCAAATGAGCTTGTAATTAAACTGACATATTTATAACCTAGACTTTAGATATTTTAGAAGTTTGGATTAAAAACTTAAAAGTTGTTCTGTTTTGTTAACTTTAGATAATCTAGTAAGTTGAAGTTAAGGTTATCATCCATAAGATTTACATCTTCTAGAATCAGTATAATTGGTTTTTGTTAGGGACTTGCTGTAGGAGCTGCTTATTTTTATAAAAGTAAATTTCTTAAAGATTTTTGAGTCACAAAACAAGATACTGGAATTTTGATAACTCTTGATGATATATCCTGCTAGAAATTTTAAGAAAATAAGTTATGTAATTTTTAAGCAAGTATCTGACAGTTGTCGATTTTTGAGTACCTATTTGTCCTTGCAAATGAAATCCTTTATTATTCTTTAACATAAGTTAGGCATAATGAGCAGCTCTTAATAATATTGGATTGACTACAAATTCGTTATCAATTCCAACATGTCTTAATTCTACAATATTCAAAATGTCAAAGTCTAAGCAATAGTTAAAAATAGAGCCTCTAACTCCCATTTAACTTTTAAGACCACTAAATATATCTTCTAGAGCTCTTTTTCCATCTTGGTTGAGAAGATTTCCTACAGTCATAAAGATAGTCATTAAAGATATTTTTATCAGAGCTTGATCCATATTTGATTAAAGCTGTTTAATTTCATTTAAAATTGCGATGAAAGTTCTTGAACAAAATTATAAGCATCTCCCCATTTTCAAGTTTGATTATTACAAATATTTCGCTTTTCTTAGATCATTTAGGGCAGGTACTATGATTTCATTCAAAGAATATGAGACGCTGTCTTCAGCATTCTTTTAACTCACTTTGAACTTACTAAGTAGTAAAAAGATAATAAAATGTTTAGTTTTTTGACAATCTTGCTCTTAATTTTTTAAACCAGCTCTTTTATATCAATAGTATCTCTGGTGTTAATAACCTAGATGGCATGAATGAATCTTGGAGAAACATTTTCGAGGCTTCTCATTTCATAAATTATTGGAACATTTTTCTTGACAGTTTCTTATATTCCATTAGGAAGCATGAGAGTGAGAGCTTAACTGCTAAATGCTTCAGAATTATGCTGTTCTTAGAAAGTTTAGTATTCAAGATAAGGAAGGAAAGTTTCGTTGAAGACTTAATCAAACTCTCCATCTACAATAAGTGCTGATCTTTCCTTATTGGTTTCATTTCTTAAAACACTGAAAATTGAATGCTTAACTCCCCCAATTTACTGTTCGATAATTAAGTAGTACTTATTGGATCATATATACCATACATTTCTCTATAATTTGAGATTGTCTATGGATTAAAATAAACTGGACTAAGCTTCAAAACATCTCTTACAATTGTTCGAATATACAAACTTTTCCCTGTTTGTTATTTGCCTATAAGGCAGACTGGTTTAGAAGAAGAAACTGATTTTTAAATTTATTTTAGCTTTTTAATTTCTGTTTATGGCATGTTTGTCATACCTTTTGCTTGAAGAACACTTTAAAGCTGAGATTGAGAGTCTTATGAATTGTTATTAGGATTTGAGTAAATTTAAGAGTTTTTCATTGTTTACTTTCCAAAAATACTTTGAATGATGCCTCTAATATCATTATTACTAAGGTATTTTTATGATAAGAAATTCTTATAAAAATCTAAAATACATTTAGCAATAATTAAAAATAAAAGAATATCCTTTTTAGCTTAATCTTCTTGAATCAATAAGTTTCTATAGAATGAACACAGTTTCTCATTCAAAAATAGCCCAAGAATGTAGCAAATGATTCCATCCTCTAATGCGATTCTAATTTACTTTTGACTCTAATCTCTTTCGTCTTCTACCTCAATTTCTTTTAGTATATGCTATTTAGTTTTCTTTTCCATGGAGTATTGAGATAGTTTACTCTTTCTTTAAGATTCTTGCTTGTTAAACAAGCCTTGTTCTTAACTTTTTCTAATAATTTGCTCTTCGAGTAGACTGCTTGCACATTTAGCCAATCTTTTTAAGTCTCTGACTGTAATTGAGAAAGAATCGTCTCTATCATTTAAGTTTAGCATGTCTTGGACTCTTAATAGGGCATCGTTAATTTTTACACTCAAATTGCTGTATTCTCTGAAGCCTTCACTCTTGAGTAGCATGGAAGTTATAATGGGCATTTCGGGTCTTGTGAGACTTAAAACTCTGAAAGCACTTTAAAGTGCAGTTGAAACTTCAGTTGCCCATTTCTCTTTGCGAAGGTTAAATTAATGAGATATTGAAGCAAACACTCCGAAACATACTTTAATTCTATAATTACAATAGAATCATTAAATACTTTGTTCTAGGAGTTTATTTTTGAGTGACCACCACCAATAGAATTATTCTATCCTTCATCTAACTTAAGCTCTTCAAACTAGTCTTCCTCTAGCTAATTATGATCGTTGTTGAAGTCTAATTCTCCATCGATATCAATTTAAGATAAGTTCTATAGGATTCTTTAGCCATTTTCATAAGGAGGGAAAGGCTTCTTTGAACCTGCCAGATATTGTAATTCTTCTTTACTTGACTGTCTATTCAATCTTTCTTAGTGCTAAGTTAGGATGTTAATTTGATCGTCATACTCTCTGCCTATTCTTTGCTTTTATAACTCAAGACTGTTGTCTCCATCTATATCATCATCCTCAAAACCAGAGGGACTTCCATGCTCATAGTTAAAGTTATTATCAATGTTATCTTCAATCTTGATGTCTCCACCTCCTCCAATTATGTTCTGATTATTTCCATTAATAATTCTGATGCCTCTGCTCTTGCTTTCCTCTCCATTCTTACTATTGATTTACTTGGACTCCAGACTTGCTTGTTCTCTTACTCTTTCGATGCTTCTCTAGCACTATGAAATACTCTGGTTGCCAACTGTAATGTGTGCTGTAATTACTGAGGAGTCTTAACTCAACTCAGCTATGATAAACTGCTGCTGAACCATTTGAATTTCTTTGTTGAAAGTTTACAGATGCACGTAGTCGAGTTTATCCACATGTTCAAAAAAGATCCATACAGAAGCTAGAGCAGCACCGTTCAAGAATTGCATTAGACTTTTCATTGAAAGTTTAGGGTTGCATTGGTATTCTTTGAAGGGGACTGAGCAGATACTTGAAAATTCTTAGAAGATATCTCCGCAATAATCTTATAGAGTTGAAATTAAATTATATTTTATCATGAGAGGGAACAGTTCTGAACAAGACAGCACTTTTTTCTCTGAAAGCAGCTGATATAAAGACGAAATACTTGTTTGTAAGTGGAGTTAATGGAACTCTTTGTTAAGCACCAAAATATTCATTGGCTTACTGAGTAGTCCAAGCACCACAGTTTAAAACACAATAAAATATCGAGGTATTCAATTATTATCAAATTATTCTTTTCAAAATAAGGCAAGAATTCTTAAAAAATTCTATTTTAAAGAATATCCCTTTAATACAATAATTTCCAGTATATTTATTTTTTCATAAAATTATTGCTCGCAATATATAAATCAAAATTAAAATATTTGCTAAGATTTTATGAAATATTATGAATTAAAAACCATATGAACTCAATTCTTATTAAAATTTAAGGTCTAGAGTCAACTTTGCAGCCTGAGTCTTTACCATTCCATGTAAGTCGCATTTACTTTTACCAATCAAAATCTTCCACAATATCTACCTTTTTGTTTTTCAATTCAAAAACGACATCTCTCATGTAGGAAAGGAAGTTAATAATTGTTTGCATTACCAGTCTCTACACAGGATGCAGGTCTAAGTAATATATATATAACTAATTAAGATAATTCAATCAAGTATAATATTTGAATATTTTTAGAATTTAAAACATAAATAAGTGCAATTAAGGAGTTTCAGCTTATGAAATGTCTTTTTCAAAGGAATTCTTCCATTGTTAATTGCACCCTTTAGACATGTACAAACTCTTGCATATTTAATTGATCCAAAATTATAGTCTCAAATATAGTCCTCTGAATGACTTCTCTTACAATATGCGCATTAAATATATGATCAAACATAGTTATTCATTGTGTCATCTTTATTATTGGGGTCATCATTGTTCTTATTGTGTTAAGATTAAGCACCTTGAGTAATCAGATTGATGTCGAAGTCTGAACCAAACATATTTGAAGCGAATTTCTTTCTCTCACGGGACATATCAAGTGCCTCTAATTCACTCTCTGTAAAGTCTTCTTCTTCGTTGTTGTCCAAGTTGTAGGTACTTAAATTTAAATTTTTTAGTTTTTGTTTAAAATTCATATTACAATAAAAGTGAAGGTATTGAGGTCATGCTAGTTAATCATTCCACCTTCTTCACTATAATACTAAGAACTCTTCAAATGTTATTGGTTCTTTATCTTTTAGTTATTCTATGATGAGTAATTGGACTGAGAGCCACTTTTGCCTTTGCTGTTGAATTGATGTGTAGATACTTAGATAATTTAATTAATGAAGCAAAAATTCGTAATAAATGTACTTTCCTAGGTGCAATGCCCATTCCCATGTTATTGTTTGCGGCTTCATCAGCTTTCTTTCTCATGTACCTTATACTTGATTTCTAAGACACATTGAGAAAAAATTATATTAATTGGAACAAAATAAACATGCTAAGAAATGGTTCTGTGAGAAATCTGTGAATTCTTTATTAAATCTCTGGTGTCAGGGGTTTTAGGTGTAGCTCCACCTGTATAATCATCTTCCGAATCATCATTGCCTCCATGATGGTCTCCATTTAAACAAGAAAACTTTTAGTACTAAATAGTCTTTGCAATTTTAAAATGAATTTGGCGTTTATATGCATATTTATAGTCGTACTTTCCTTGTTATTAAGAAATTGAATATAAAATATTATAATTGATAATTTTGAGTTTATATTGTCGTTATGTCCTTAAGCATTATTTTCCTTATCTTTGCGCATCTCCTCAAATAGTTCATTGATTTCATGAGTGAGGATGAGATGAATAGTCGTGAGAATGACTTATTGTGGGTAGTCAAGAATCCACTCATCTAGAGACTGCTTTGGGAAAGTGTTCACTGCGTAGTTTATCAGTTTACCAACTGTCTCTTGCATATTAGTCTCATCGATTTAAACTATTTGTACAATAAAAATCTTGGTAATCAAAAATAATATTAAATGTTGATATTTAATATACAAAAAACATTCTGTAATGTATTTCTGGTAGTTAATTCTTTTTAATTAAATATTATCAATAATATATCAACTAACAACATTAGGCCTGATTTCTTGGAAAGCAGGAGCATATCTATATCTCTCTTTATTGTTATATATTTTATGCTTTAAATATGTATTTCCAGTAGCTTTTCTAGTTGCATTAAATGATCTAAATAATAATATTATCTTGTTATTTTTATAATTCTATATGTAATTTATATTAATTTTGGATCTTTTGAAGACCCAATACCACCTGGCCATGAGTTAACCAATTAGAATGCTAGTTCCATAAATAATCAACTTGGCTGGGCCTCTGACCATCATATTAATATAAGGGTTTTTGGATTTAGTGAGAGTGAATAGCACTGTGTTTAGGGTTTCTTAGTATCTATACGGGATGTAGATTGACAGGCCAAAGAAAAAAAAGGGGTGAATTGATCTGTGCACTTTATATCTATAGTATAATTGTTGAGTACAATATTCATGAATATTTCAATTAATGCAGTGAAAAAAATAAAATTGAAATTAAATTCACAAAAATCTAAAAAATAACAACAGCTTGATTTAGCTAACATTTTAGTTGCTATGTTAATTTTAGTTTTTTTATAAAGCTGAAGCTTTATAAAATTAACACAAAAAATAAATTTTTATGTAGTCTATAATTTAGAAAAAAATAAAGTTTGTAATATATACTTTATATCCAACTTAAATTAACATATTTTTAGAAAGATAAAAAATAGATTAAATTAATATAAATTTTTATAATGTAATTTCTTTATCATTAATCTATTTTATTTGAATATCTTAAATAAAATCAATATCTTATATTAATTTATCTAAATCATTTATAATTCACAATTAAATATAGAAAACGACAAATTAAAAAATGATTGACTTGTATAAATAACTTAAACCTACTTTCTTGGACTTGTCTTGAAATGATAATGCCAGAATGTTAAGAAATTACCAACTCCAAACCAAAAGAATTAAGTTCTTGTCTTGAATATTATTCCATCCTTCATTGAAAATGGGTTATCTTTCCCTAAGTCCCTTAATTCTTCCATGTTTTATTAATAATTATATTATAAAATTTAAAATTTAAGGACTATATTTGTTGACAAAATTCCTTGTTTAAATTTCAACAATTATAATATTCAAAAAATATTTATCACAAAATCAAATAAGGCGTACTCTCCATTTTTTTCTAAAAACCAACTATTGATGTGTGCATATAATAGATATTAAGGCTACAATAGATCTAAAACAGTAGAGACCACCACTTTGAGAGATGACCAGAATCCCCTTAAAATGTTCACTTATGTTAATAATTCATACCCCAAAACCCTTTTAAGAATACCATTTATAAAATTAAAGACGCAAAATTACTATCAGATTTAAATTTAAGTGCAGTAATAAGGATTTTTTTCTCATTATTTTATTCATTATTTGAACCTAACAAAATATAGAAGATTCAATCAAACATGTTATCAAGCAAAATTTATTTTTAATTTTTGTTAAATATTTTTTCCATGTCATTATATTCTGAAAAATTAATTGATATTCAATAAATCTTGATAAGTTAAAACTATCAAGACATTGTAAAGTTTTAAATGGTGTGGTAGAGCCATATAAAGATTTCAAAGTTGACAATTTTTACTCCAATCGCAAGGAGCAGTTTACCTTTTTCCTCTCTCACATGCATGAAGGTAAGTTTTTTAAAAGAAATCACAATTTTTCCACATTTTAGCATAGAACTTGAACTATTGTGATTTGTCATTTGTTTGAATGAAAAAATGTAAATCTTAATTCTTTTAGATCACTTGAGAGGTTTGAGTAAACGTAGTGAATATGGTAATTATGGAGGCCCCGATGAAGACTGGCAATGGGGAACCATTTACACTTCGCCAAAGTCTAAGAATATTCTGCTTTTGAGATTTCCAAACCTCAAACCTTATGTGCGAGCATTAGAACTGTACAAGCAGTACACAATCAAGGACAGGACTGTTATGCTTTATGAAGCAAATCACTGTCCAGGAGCTGTCATGTTCTTGTTTAAGGGAGCTAAAGGGACAGTGCTGCATACTGGAGACTTCAGATTTAAGCCCTCTATGATTGACTATTTCACTAATATAAAGATTGACTATTGATTAAACATATAAAGTTTATGATTGAAATGCTCCCTATCATCTCTTTATAACTTTTTCATTCACTTAATACTTGTACCTCGACAACACGTTTGCAACAACCGACGAAGATTTCCCACCTTAAGAAGAGGCTTTTGAGAAACTTTACTCAATTATCGAACATAAAAGAGGTGTCGATTAAAACTACTAATTTCATTTGTTTTGCTATACTCTGGGGAAAGAGGAAGTTTTTCATAATTTAGCTTAACTTTTCAGTACTAAGGTAATATTACGACAAGTAGATAAGATATCTGGCATGAAATAGATGTCCATAATAGTTATTTTTGATATTCATGATATATGTAGATTATGATGCAGAAAGATAGAATCACGAAGTTAAATGCTATTGGAATGGGTTCTTCGAAGTTTGTCACTAGAGATGAGTGGTCAAAAGATAAAACAGGAGATTGTTTTATAAAAATTAATTGATTTGATCAATTGAAATAGAAAATTATGAAGGTAATAAATAAATAAATATTTGGAGAAATGGAGGTTGGTTATGAAGTAATGCAGTCTTTTTTCTACGAAAATTAAATTTATTCTAGCGATTCAGCCATTCATAAATTTTTAGCAAATAAATTTCTCGTTGTTTTAGTATATATAGTGACATACCAATATGATATAAAGATGTCTAAACTCATTATAACTATCAATAAATATAGATAAAATCTATCCATAAATACAACGAATGACTATGTATATAAATGAAATTAAATCTTTATATATCTTTCACACCCTTCTGTACCAAGTGAATGCATCATAGTCACTTTTCTGTGGAAATATTGCAGTAAGCAGCATAACCATATATAATATTTAGCAACAAAATACTGTAGTCACAAATTCACCTCTAAGCATGCCTGTCACTGCAACTATTTAAAATATTATTCTTATAACTGAAATTATTCTTCTAAGCCAAGCTAAATTTAGCATTTTCTTTTCATAGGTTGTATGCCCTTCATAGCCAAAGAAGATTAGCATGTCACTAGGAACTATAGTCAAAATTGAATTTGCAATTATTGTAGTGTAGTTTTAACATTTTGTATTTTTGTAGCCTATGTATTTTATGTAACTTTTACCCAGATAAAATCTTGTAGTAAGCCAATAAGTGAATTCTAGAAGTAATCCCACTGCAAATATAAATAGATTAATGAAATATTAGGAATCTTCAAAAAAACTTTAAAAATAAAAATATAGAGTAGCTAACCTGGTATGGTTCTATATTAGGCTTAGAATTTTGAATCATTTTATAATCAAAGAACAAGCACAAAGAAAAAAACATTTCAAAGCCACCACATATCAAAAGCATGATATAAAACATAACTGAGTTGGATGAGCAGTTATCACTGTCGAAATTACTTCTAAATGTCTAGTTCCAAGAAACTAGATCATCTTTCATTCTCTCATAGGTTGTCCTGGTGTCTGTTTCTTGCTTCTTTAATGCAATGCTGATTCTTTTATGCAGAGAAATTCTAATGCCTGGAGATTAAGTTTCCGGGTCTTGTTAATCAAGTTCGTATTAATCGTATTCAAAATTTTCTATTGGCTCTCCATTTTCATCATAATAAAGTTCTTCATTGTTATCGTCGCTTTAAAAGTTATAAGTAAAAAATGAAAAATGCTATCTTGATCTTCAGATGAAGATTTGTTGCCCTATTAAATTACCTCATTCTTAGTCAAACTCTATTTAGCTGAAGCTTAAAATGAAGATTTTGCAGTTGGTGGACTTTGATAGTTTTATTGAACTTCACTATTGATTTTTTATACTTCACTATCCCCAGAATGATACAGAATCGAGCCATTAGTCAAGTCCTACTACCTACTACTTGCTTTCTTTCTAAAATTAATCAGTCAAAATATTAAAAATATCGTGAATAAATAAATTCTTAAAATACATAAAAACTATAAATAAATCATTCTTCAAAAATTATTATAATTATTTTTAACAAATTTACTTGATTTATATTTAATTATATTTAAAATGGGCGCGAATGATAAATATTATATTTTTACAACTTTCGCCCATTTTTATTATATATTTAATTTATTATTTTATATTTAATTATTTTATTTTAAAATTTATTATATTTATCAAATTACTTTTTCTGCTCAAATTAAAAGTAATTTATTCACTTTTTATTATTTTTATTAATTAATATATTTTTTATATTGAGATTTAATAATTAAAAAGATTTGAAACTATTATTAATAAATTATTTTCAAATTATTCATGTTTTTACTTAGGAATAAATGAAACTTAACATTGATTAATCTTAAACTTCATTTCTATTATTTTAAATTAATAAACATACTTAAAGATAAAAATTTAAAATATAAATATAAATAATGGGCTCAAGTAGAAAAAATAAATAAGTAATAATAATTTAATTCACAATTATTTACAATTTTATTTTAATCAAATTAATATTTTTTAAAATGTTTAAAGTATGAACATTATAGATTTCTTTATATTTAAGCATTATTTTATTGACGATTTTTTCACTATTTTGATTGAATGTAATCTGTACCGTTCTTAATGAGCTCTCTTTGAAATTATGAATGGAAGCTTTAATTTTCACAACTGTTCTAATCCTAACCAATACTTTATAAAATTTCTTCATTGTTTAGTAGATTTACTTGAAGTCTGCTATCTCTTCTACTAATAGGCATGTAGTTTCTTACCTTTGGCCCTCCTTTCAAGAATTTATTTGGAACTTTTTTCTCTGAATTAAATTGAGAATCTTGACCTTCCAAGTTCTTACTCTATCTATTTTGAGCAGTGTTCCTTCTAAGAGCATTGTGCTTGAATTTGCACTCAATTTCATGATTTAACAGATCTTTATACTTTTGGTTTTCAGTACAAAATCTGCAACTAATAAGAGCTTTATCGAGTATTTCAGACAGCGATTTATGAAGTTTTCTTAAACTTGGGTTGTTTTATCTGCATTCGGTGCATCTATTATCTGTACACAACTTGTTCTGTATACAACTCTAGCAGAAGTTTGTGAAACAATCTGAACATGATTTAGGCTCTAGCATGAGATTCTTACAGATTGAACATTTAAAGGCTTTCTAAATGTCCTACTCTTCAATCATAAGTTTCTTAAGCTTTTTTACTATTCTTTTGATCTATTTGCAAATCTTCATATCGTTAATTATCGGTTCTTTATGTCTGCAATGAGGGCAAGCGCTTTAACTTTGGACTAATATTACCATGCATTATGAACACATTGAGCTTTCACAGTAATCAACAATTAATAAAATTTTATAATTCCCAACTCTAATTGTAAGTTTAACTCTATTTTATGAATGGCAATAGTGTTCCACAGGTCTGCTTAAACATACATAGCAGTTTAGTAGCTCTCCCTTGGCAATCATTTACAATATTTCATTTGCATTAGATATAGTTCTTTTTATATCTTTTGACTAATGCGTGGAAGAAATCATCATTAATGCCATGTCCCATTGACTGTTGCTGTTAGGTCTACTCCCGATTTATCTGTTCTTTGCTTGCATAGTCATTGGAACGTTTTTCAAATCGAATGAGGGAGCTTACTTCAAATTAGTACTGTCTGGAGTTTATACTTGTTCTTTTGTATAGTAAGAACTTGATCCTACTCTTATGTAATTTATATAAATAAGCATAATTAAAATAGTATTATATTATTTTGATAGAAATAAAAAACAAAGAGATAATATAATATTAAATTAAATGAATGAAGGATAAATTTCTATACTGTAATATTCCCATTAAAATTTATATATAAACCTAAAGATTACCTAAATCGAGTTTTTGTAAAGAGTTTCAAATTAAAAATATGGAAATTTAATTTATTATTTTTTTAATTCATTTATTCTAAGAAATCAACTCCAACACTGATCATCTCATTCTTAAGTTTCGATCTCTTATTTTTTATTTTTAATAATATTTTGATATGATTGCGCATAATATATACAATTTAACTTACTTTATAATAATTCGAGTCACTTGAATCCATTTTAACTATAATTTAATTCCAAAATTAGTCTTCAATATAATTTAAGTGCTTTACTTATGCATAAATTTATGGTATTAATATTCATTTTAATTAATTAAAACTTAAGAAATCTGATTAATTGAGACCAATGAGCATTTTTTCTAATGCTAATTTGAATTTAAATTTTGTAAATATATTAGAAAATCTAAGAATTTAAGTATGAACTCTTTATCCAGAACCCCAGTGGATTAGAACTATGGTAACAATGTAAACTTCCATGATTTAATCAAAGCTACTAATGAAGACACTGGAATATTTAGTACTCTTATTACAGGAAAGAAAATTTATATAAATGGCATCAATACTTTAGTGGGTCACTCTATATTTGAAGAATTAAGAAATGATCATATCGCCATCCACACAGGGGAGGTTCCAAATATTTTTTATGCAAGTATCAATAAGAAATAGCAAAGTTGTGATAGAGTGCCTGTCACTCCCACTGAGACCATTAAGATATTAGATTTCCAGAATATAAAAAATAGATATATCTTTTCTTGGTATTATTATGATTTATTTTATTGTAAGCCAAGGTCTTTCAAGAAACATGTCCAGGACTGCGACATATTTGTGTTGGATATTTTGACTCCAGGAACAGACATGAGTGAAATAGATTTCTTAGTAAAACTCATTAGATCTTTACCAGATAATTTATAAACCGAAAAGACAGTAGTTGTAGTATCTACAGTAATGACTTGGTCATGCACTAGTCCAAAGCTTGTTGAAATCTAGATTGAGAGTGATTAGGAGGATCAGGAAGATGAAATGCAAGAATATTTGGTAAGACAATAACAAAAACTGAACTCAGATTTAATTATGGATGACAGCGGAGATCAACCAACCCGAAGGAAACATGTTTTTAAACAAAAAGTTTAAACTTAGATTGTATAAGAAGCTTATTCAGATAAGGACTTCAACCTTAGAGTACCTCCTCCTAGATTCTAAAATCATAAGCAAATAGAAAATTTACTAATGGCTGCTTAAAAATCGAAAAGAAATCTGAGGGTGCATGTTGTTTGCTCAGGTTTGACTTATGGTAAAGGTGAAACAAACGAAATTTTCTATGAATTTTACAGAAGAGCTTGGCTAGGTTTACACAAAAAGTTAGCAACTTTACCAATTATTGATTAAGGTCTTAACATCCTTCCAACTATTCATGTTTTAGACCTAGGAAGAATAGTAAGAATGATAATAAATAATAAATACAAATAACAGTATTTCATTGCAAAAGATCTTTCTAAACATACTCTCTAATCTATAATCTAAACAATATCTACTTCAGTAGGTTGTGGTAAGACTAAGATAATTGAAATGAATAAGTTGCTAGAAGAAGAATGGAGTGAATACTTATCTTTAAATGTAGAATTGTAACCCTCAGCTATATTCTCAGAGTACAATAACTGGCATAGTAAAGATGGTATTTGTAGTACTAGCATTGAAATGCTAGTTAAGGAGTTCAACACTTATAGAGGCTTGTTCCCTCTTAAAATCTTTGTTACGGGACCTCCTGCTTCTGGAATGACTCATTATTCAAAGCTTATATCTGAAAAATATGGAATACCTCATATTAAAATAGAGGATATCATTAAATTAAGGAAAGGTTTTAAAGGTGAGCTTGGAGAACAGATTAAAGCTTTTGTAAAAGAGCAGAAAAACATCATTGTAGCTGCTTATGAAAAAACAAAAAAAAAGAAGGATCCAGAACTTGATAGAAAATAAATCAAAGTAAGACTTCCAGATGTTTTTATAGCTAAACTTTTAAAAATAAGACTTTCAACTTCTGAATGCAAAAATAAGGGTTTCATTTTGGATGGCTTTCCTAAAAATTTCATATAAGCCAAAGAGTTTTATCTTAGAGAGATCCCTGACTATGATCAAACAAACATTAATGAAGAGTCTTTCCAAATTGATCCATTTCCAGGGTATGATATAAAAATGAACCTTTTGCCTGACTACATTATATAACTCACAGGAGAAGACTTTTATTTGAAGCAAAGGATAAAGGAAACTTTACCAGCTGACAAAATATAGGATACTCACTACACTGATTAACACATGGATCGCAGATTGAAAATTTACAGGGAATAAAACTCAGATGTAAACCCAAATCAATTAAGTGTTTAAGGGTTTTTTAAGAAAGTTTTGCCACTAAACAAATAAATCACACTTAACTGCATGGACCAAGAAGTTTCTTTAAAAGAAGAAATCACAGCATTTATTGAGAAGGACGGAAAGCCTTGTTGTTTGAATTTGATTAATGATTAAGACATAAAACTTATAAAAAGAATAGAGCATAAGAAAAAACAAAAGAAGTTATAGAAATAGCTAGAAGAATTGGATAATTAGGAGGAAAAAATTGACAAGATTTAGGAGTTATAGGCAAAATTAGAAAAATTGAAAGACAGTTAAGTAGAATAAAACAATGAGTTAGATCTTATCAGACAACAGGAGCAAGAATAAATTGAAAAACAGCAAGAAGACAAGGAAAAGCAAGCACAGATAGAAAGATTCAAGTTTGAGCGAAAATAGAACGCTTTAAGAGAGCAGCAGAAATTAATTGATGATAGGCAAAATATTAATTACTTTATTTTAGCTTTTTAAAACGAAGTAGAAATACTTGATAAGAGAACTCAACCAATCAGATAGTACTTGATGGATAATATAGTTTCCCATGTGATGTAAGGCTTGGTTGAACTTTGCAAATAGGTTCCAGGGGACCCTATTGATTACCTGGCTGATTATTTGCTTTTGAAAGCAGATGAGATTGATTAGATGAAGTTGTAAGAAAGGGAAGCTGAGATTAAACTTAAAATGGAAGAAAAATTAAATAAGAAAAAGTGATTTAAAATTTACCTTACATATTCAAATTATAAAGAATTCAGAATAGAGCAAAATAAGTGACTAGGAAATAAGGTATAAGTTTGATAAATATTAAAGATTTTTCTGACTTGTAATTTTTTATTAAATATTTTGTATGCAAGTTTGCGTATTGGAATAATGTGGTGTCCCTGTGTGGAGCGCCTCCCCTTTGACAAAGAATCTTCTGGTACTTCAAATTATATTTTAACTCACTCTTCTTAGGCTACTGGAACATGGACTGGTTCAGCCAATGAACAAAACAGTTTATTGAGAGTCCATCAATATGATATCAACAAAGGAGTCAGTAAGTAAATCATTGCCATCTGACTGTATCATTTCATACTTTCTTCTTTTAATAAATGCCTTCTCGTAAATTTAACCAACTATTTTTTAGATTTGATTGCTTAAACTTTATCACCTGCCAAGTTTGCCTCTCTAGACTGGACTGACTACAAGGATGAGTTTGGAATCATCGCTGGAGGTATGCTAGATACAATTTTTAAAAAATATTTATAGGTATGGGAGATGGAGCTATATAAAGACTAAATCTTCTTTAATATCGATTTGGAAACTATTAGTATTCCTTTAATTCAAATATACATTATAAGGGTATCTTTTTATTCAAAATCAATTCATTATATTTAATTTTTGGAGTTGATAAAAACTGTTTAAAAAAATGAGATTTATCTTTAATATTTGTGAAAAATTATTTTCTTTCCTATTAAAGGCTAAATGAATTTATTAAGATTTTTTTGTAATATTTTTTTATTTTAACAATGATTACAAGATGAGATTTTTAGATTTATTATTGAAGCTATATTCTTGCCTTCACATGATTTTCATTTAACTGATTAAAAAGATTTGGGGAATTTATTACACTTTGGGATGCTAGAAAGATTATTGAATCAGGTAACGCCGAACAACTCAAGATGGGCAAAGGTTGCGTCTCTGCGGCTAACATTCATAGTGGAGTCTTAGTTGGTGCAATTGAATTCAATCCTCACAGGAAAAGCATTATACTTTATGTTAAATATTGTTCAGAAGTCTTGATCTAAGATATTACTCATAACATTAAGAACCCTAGCGTGTTTAAGCCAGGTGAACGTAACTTACATGAAGGTTCTAGAATCACAGCTATTAGCTGGAACAGAGTTTAATTATTATATAAAAAAATGATTACTTAAAACTACTATGGAGGAAGTGGTATGGATTAATAACACTCATAATAAAGACAAAAGTAGCAATAATTAAGAGAGATCACTATGGTCTGGAACCCAGAGATCCCAACACAGTTCTTGATGGCAAACGATGACGATTAAAACCCATCTTTCTAAATATGGGACTTGAGAAACCCAGACTACCCAGTTGCTACATTCTCTGACATTCACTATAATGGCATTTTGTCTGCTTCTTGGTGTCTCTCTGATTCAAACATGGTTGTGTCTTCATCAAAAGACTATAGAACTGTCGTTGTGAACTTCAAGACAGGAGAGCAAATTCTTGAATTCCCATAATTAAAAACTCTCGTATACTCTTAGAGGTAAGATCTGTGCTATGGATACTGAAGGTAACTCTTCAATCCTCTCATTTGAGCCTGAGGGTCTATTGACATCCCCAAATTCAACTTTCAGTACCCCAGTCGTCAGTCAGCAGCAAAACAAGGCTTATGCTCCAAACTGGACTTAACCAAAATGCGGTGCTAGATTTGGATTCGGTAACAGACTTGTTACATTTGGAAGAGACGGCCCACTTATTAAGGTTCATCATAAGCAAATTCAGCCAAGCCTTGCTCAAAGAATTCAGGCCTTTGATCAAGCTATTGAAACAGTTGAACTAACTTAACTCTTAGAGTAAAAAATATAAGAGTCATAAACTGACTTTGACAAGATGGAATATTTTTATTAATGTAATTTTTAAAAATATACAGTCAATACCTTAAAATTAGAATAAATCAATAATCAACATTATCAATAATTATTTATCAATCCTTTATTATTGTTAATTATGCTATTCAAAAATCCAATTTAAGATTTGAATTAATTTCAATGTTTTAAGTGATGAAATGCATTCAGCTCAAGAAGTACGATGAGTTGCAAAAGATATTCGGCTTTGAGCCAAAAAAGATTGTGTAAGAGGTTGAAAAGTTAATGCTATTTTTTAATTAATTCAGAAACTATCTCAAGAAATGTTAACTGGGATGAAGGTGCAGAGGGAATCATCAAGAGAAATCTTTTGATAGGAAACCTTGAATATGCAGCTGAAGTTGCACTTAAAGCTGGAAGAACAGCTGAGGCTCTTTTAATTGCTGAAGCAGGAGGGTAGCAACTCTTTGATAGAATTAAGGAGGAATATTTCAATCAGAGTAAAGACTCATATGTCAAGTTGTTCATCAGATCTATCGTTAATGATGATTATCTAAGTATTAAAATCTTAAAAGCTTAATTTATCAAGCTCTTCATCACAAGACTGCTAATTGGAGAGAATAACTTTCATACTTACTTTCCTACTAAGAAAAGGAAGAAATGTAAAGCTTAGTTAGTGAGCTTGCTGATGAACTACTTAACAAAAAGAAGGATCTAAACTCAGCCATTGCTTGCTATATGATTTCATAATCCATTGATATCGTTATAGATTTGTGGAAGAAGAGATTCTTGTTCCAAACTACAAAGAAAGGTATGGACAGAAATGAGGCTTTGTTCCTACTATTCTAAAAATGCATACTATTCAAGACAGTTTGCAGATCTACAATTTCACTTCTCGATCAAGACTTGATTACCTGCGATATGGCTGATTACATGACTCATGAGGATTTAAGACACCTGGCTGTTAAGTACCTTGAGATTGTTAACCCTAAGCAAGCTAATGTTGCCTTCACTAAGGATAGAATTTTTAATAGTGACTCTCATAGAGTGAAGCAAGGTGCTAGACCATCAATCCCTTATCAAATTGAAAAGATTAGAGTTCACATGTCAATTCTTCAGTAAGCTTAAGCTCAGTAGTAGTAGTAGAAAACAATAAACAGAGGTCCCGGTGGACAACAGCAACAAGTTGTAAATCAAAACTAAGTGCAACAACAATAACATTAACAAAGGGGTCACGGTCAAGTATAGAACTAGCATATTCAATAGAATATTGGTGGAGCGGCTGTGAGGCAAAACTTGCCCAATACTAACTAAAACATAAGATCTCAGTTGCCAAATAACTAAAACATCCAATAAGCCTAAAATCAAAATTAACTTGGAGGAATGAATTAACAACACTAATAATAGCAGTAGTAGCAGTAATTAATGGGTAAGAATCAGTAAGTAAACTAAGTCAGACCAAGACCAACTATTCCACTATTTTATTTTAAACTAGTTTAAGATCTTTTATAATTTATATAATGAGGCAACCAGAGTTGATCCAATTGTAGGAGGTCCAAACACAATGAGTGTTCTTGAAAAATCACTTCCCAATTAATAAATTTGGAATTCCAATTAGTAACAGACTTAATAACCTATTTTATTGAAGTATAATTTGCATTTCTCTAAATTAGACCACTGCCAAATGCTTTAAATAATTAACAAAGGTATTTAATCAAAATAAGAATCGCAACCTAAACAATAGATCAGACCTCCTCCTCTAGGTCAAAGACCCCTCAAATACAAAAAATTAAAAAAAAATAATGACATCACCACCTGGGTTCCAGAATGTTGGTCAAAATTAATATTGTGTATAGAAATAAAGGTCTCAAGGAAATATGGGGCCAGCTCAATTTAACTAAGGTCCAAGACCAAGATTCCCTCCTGCTAACTAAGTAAAACTAATATATGAGAATTTAGATTTATGTTTTGAAATAATCCACCTATGAATCAACCTCCAATGAGTGGCATACTAAAACTATAAAGAATTGATGGAGAATTCTGTATCTCCAATTGCTCTAAATTTGTTAAAGAGTGTTCTTCAATTAAGAAAACTAAAACATTCTGTGATAAAATTGACTTTTTTATTTATAAAATATCTCCTTTTTCATTATTAAATGAAAATATTACTAACATTTTCACTTTTTTTAAAAATAGTTCTTGGGATTAAATCAGCTGAGAGAAAAATTATAATTTATTTACTTTATTATAAGAGAAATGATTTCCCTGGAGCTTTGAGAGTGCATTTAGACCTCTGCAAGAAGACTTGGGAAGAAACTAAGGATTGGGCTAACTCTGTTAAGGTGTTGGTTACCTTCAAGTAAAGATATGCTCAATGAAATTTATAAGTTCGACAGGAAAAAGAATTCTCATATTCATAATGATTAAAAAAATTAATTTCATTAAAAACTCATTCACTCGAAATTTGAAATTCTAGTTATAGGAAGTTAATTTAAATCTCACAGGAAAAATCTTTTGGCATCAGGAGGTTCAGAAACTTAAATACATGAACTATGTTAATTAAAGAGAACAGAGTTGTTTCTCACATTCTAGCAAGTGCAAGTGAGAATGGTAAGGTCAATGTGTGGGATCTTAAGAGCTAAAAGTCAATCTTTGAGTTCAACGAGCCCTCCCAAATATCTGGAGGAGCTGACTATGATTACGACTACTATGTAAGATTATTGAAATTTATTGAATTCCCAACTTAACAGCAATTCAAGAAGGTTTAATGGTCAGGTCCTCTTAGAGTATATTAAATAAACTGCTGTTTATTTAATAAATTTACTGAGGTTGAGAAGTATTTGGGAAGAAAGATCTAAAAGCCTGATTAAGTTCAAGCACAACCTTAAAACGCTCCTCAAACCATGATTAAAGATTTTACTCCCATTACAGCTGAAAACGCTGCCAAATTCTTTGATGAGCTTGGAGCAGGCTCCCAAGCTAAGTAAAACAATCAAGCAAATAACAATAACAACATCGAGGAGTAGAAGTAGGGTAATGAACTAAATCAAGAACAGAATAGAGAGAGAGGTCAGCAGTTTGTTACTGAAACTATCTCATATTCTAATTGTTTCCAGTAAAAAAGAAATGATGATTTCAAGGAAATAGTTTCCACTCAAGCTCTTCAAATTTATAATAAATAAGCAATGAATTGAATTTAAGTTAATAAATATTCCACCTGTAAGTTATGACCCCACTTTAAGAGCCAATTTTGGATATAATGAGGCAACTCCAGTTCTTTAAATTTATCTATTTTATAGGGACCCATCGGTTAACAACAAATTATTCCTTAGTTAATTTTTTAATATTACTATGCTTTCAATGAACCTTAACACAGACCTCAAATTTTTAATCCTAATCAAAATATCTTATAATAAGAGGAGATCAAGCAAAATGTTCCACCTCCAACCAACAAACCTCAATAGCAATCGCAACAAAAATTTATATCTTTATATAGAGTTTTTTCAAAGACCACCAGTTGGGTTACCTTAGATCACTCAACAGTAACATTAACAAAATATTATGCCACCTCCAATGCATGATTTAATGATTATTATTTTCCTTAGATTATAATATAAATGCAAGATCAAGGTAGACCAGTCAGCTCTCATATCCTCAATTAACCACCTCAAAGAATGACATCAATAACTAATAGATTTTGAATTATATATTTGGTCCAAATCAATAACCACCTCCAATGAACACTCCTCCTCATCAACAAGATCTTTCAGGTAGATCTCATTATTAATTGTTCTTCTAACTAAGTAAGTTTATAAATATGTCTTTACTAACTCAATTCTTCTAGGGACCAAGACCACAGTTGAATTAAGGACCAGGAAATGTACCACCTCCCCTTGGAAATAATTACGTATTCTAATATATATGTTCAAATGGGTGGCCCAAGACCTATGGGAAATGTGAGACCTAATTTAGGTGGAAATCAAGCTTAAGCTTAACAATAACTCATGGGAGCTGGCAGCGGAGGAAGCGCTGATGCTTCAAGTCAAGAAGTCATTCAGTCTATTAACAATTTCTTGGGCATTTACTCTCAATATGAATAAAATGCCAAAATTAAGCAGGAGACTGAAGCCAAAATCAACTTGCTCAAGGATAGATTGATGGAGAATTCTGTATACAAATATAGAACTTATAATAATAAGAGTATATAGAACACATAGAAAATTGATAAATTAATTAACTGATTTCTACAAACAATGATAAAAATATGATCCCGAATTTTTATCATTAAAAATTGTAAATATTACATTATTAATCCAACAGCATCGTACTAATCTATCACTAACTTACTTATATCGTTTGTTCCTCACTTTTATTTTCTTATGAATCCTTAGTATCAGTAAACTCTAAGTTAATAGGAGATTGCGATTTTGGAATTATCATCCCAGATGTAAGTACTTTTCCCACTTAAAAGAAATTCTTAATACCTTTTTATGGGCTTTGCTATTGGTTCTGTTTCTAAGTTGACTTCTTTTAAAAAATTTAAGTCTACTATGGTGGATTTATTGGGTTCATCTTCAATCTTTTATTAGTTTCAAGATTAACCAGCATATCAGTTTTGACCATCAAATTCTATTACTTCTTCTTCTCTTTATATTCCTGCTTGAGTTCATAATCCTGATTTTACACTTATCTCTGTTATGATTTTAAGGAAGCGAAATCGTTTTAAGTTTGCAATTTAGTACCTTCAATATCTCTAAGAGCTTGCTTTTTGTTTAGAGGTGTTTACATATCCTTAAAATTGTCTGATTCGTTATTATTATTACAACTTAATAAATTTTGATAATTTGAGGGTTCAGATAATAAGCTTAAATCATCGATTTCCTTGAATTTTCTCTTTTTATTATTCAATCTGACAAACTCAGTTGTAATTTGCTATTTTAAAAGTTGTTTAGCTTATTATTATTGATTAGCAGTGGAAATTTAAACAGAATTTATTTAACTGGTTTCCTTATCAATTGAAAGTGAAATCATCTATTCTTCTGTAACAGTTTTATTATCAACTGTAACAAAATTATTTGTGTTTTCTAGTTTTAAAGTTGAAGTATTAATTTGAACAAACTCTTCATTTTATTATTCAGAAGTTTCAATGATCTCTGGCTCACTAATCTCTCTTTCAACTTATGTCACTGACTTGAAACTCAATTTTTATTGTTAGATCTGTATGAGAATAATTAAACACGTCAAAAAATCTCATAGTTTAATATTTTATAATGTAACATTAATTGTATAAATGCCATATTTATTATACTTACAATAGGTTGAAATTCTATATCTTTTCCAGCGTCGGTATAGCTGAGCAACTTTTTCTGGAAGTTAAATCTAGACTTGGCCATTTTAGGAGAATGATCAGGTACCGTAAAAACTAGCTTTCCAGGTTTTAAGGATTTAACGAATTAATCCAATTCTTTATAACTTGAATGAGAAGAATAAGGTATTTTCTATAAAAACGTATTAAAGGATTTATCTTTTAACAATAAATTTTAATAACTTTATACTGTTTAGTAATAGCATTATTTAATCAACTGAAAGTTTTTAACTTACATGAAATCTAGGATGATTAATGTTATACTGATTTTTCCAGCCAGTCATGCAGAGAAAATGTACATTTTTCTTTTTGTCACAATCCTCCTTACTATAAAATTAATTATAAATTTTCTATTATTTATCTTACGTTTTCGGAAGATCCTTCATGACCTTCACTTAAATGAAACAATCTCCTAAATATTATTGTTAAAATTTACTTTATCAAAATAATAAAAAAAACTTGTTTACATCTATTTCAAGAGAATCTATCATTTAGTACTACATTATTAACTTTGCATGTATAGAATTTTTAAAAATAAGTTATTTATTATTTTAATAGCATTTAATATTAAAAATATTACAGCAAAAATAATTCAACGTAATTCACAATTAATATATTTAATACATAATAAAAAGTTTGTTTATTATTATTTTTAAAATCAATTAAGTTTTTATAATATAATTATTATAAAAATATGTTTTTTTTAAAAATGATTTTTAATATTATTTGGAAACATTTAGAGTGTATATTTTGATGAAATGATTTAATAAAACTTTATAGAAAAATTAAATTAAATTATATTAAAATTGTTATGAAAGAAGATGTTTATGTTGTGGGAATTATCCCCGAATCCTAGGTAACTGGCAAGCTACCCTTCTCTGAAATTGAGTAATTTTCATAACATTAATTAATTAACATTTCTATTTTAGGTCTGTAATTCTAGATTGCACATAGGTATGTGAATAACCAAAAATATTTTATAAACACTGAACTAAATTCCCAATTAAATTTGTCCATGAAGATTCATACCAATTTTATTATAAAAATTAACAACAATTTCAATAAAGTTAGGACCGTTTCTTGCACCCTTGAAAGAAATATTAAATGAGGAATATGGCATTGAAAGTTTCACATAAAAAGATATTGAAATGCAGACACTATTTAAAGCTTTATATAATAAAAATTTTCTCAAGGATATACCTCTGGTAAGTTTACTCTATTATTTAGAATTAAAAATCTTTATATGGGAAATTAGTTTTTATGCCATAAATATTGAAATAAAATCAAATATTAATAAATGATGTCTTATAGTACTTGAATCATAGAGAAACGATAGCAAATGTTAAGTTGGTTACAACCTCGATAATTATATACAAAAAGGGACTATTATCGTATGAAATTTATCTATTAATTATTTAATCATTAATAGGTTGAAAGAAATCAGTGCTGGTATAAACGCTTACTCTATCGTAGAAAAGAAACTTAAAAGTAGTAATATTCCCTTGAAAGAGTCATTGATACAGCAAATATTAAGAGTAAATAATAAATTTACCTACTTATTCTATCTATTTAGCTATAATTAATTGCAATTGAAAAAATGAATTAACTATTATTTTTAATCAACAGAACCATGAGTGAAGAATTAATTAGAAGTTGGATTAAAAAGTGCAGGCCTTAACTCGAATGCGAGAAATAAGATAGAAAGTAGTTCGAAAAATAAGTGAGGTAAATTGAGAGAGATTTGAAAGAAAAAAAGAAGCTAAATTACCCTGAAGATTAGGATTCTCATGATAAGTTATTCCCACATGAATTCTTGTTTCTATTATGCAATGCTCGCAATCGCATAGATTTAATGAATAACTTACCAAAGCCAGAGTTCACTATTTAAAAAACATCAATAAAGCAGTATGACATGCAGCCACTTGATGCAAGGAGATTGGATAAAGTTTACAAAGTTGAACTCAAATCTATGAATGGAGAAGTCAATTATAACCCTTAAAGTTTGTTATAAAAAGTGCTTAATAACGAGCTACAAGGTAGGAAGTTAAGATTTGATGGAGTTAAATGGGGCTATAAAGGAAGTAAAAAAGGCAAAGGAGAAGGAGGCTCACAAAATGATAAGTTCATATTAAAAGGTCTAAAGAATAAAGAAAAGCTTCATGAAAAAGTTGTGATGGAGAATTATCAAAAGATGCTCGTAGACCCTAAATTTTATTCATAGATAAGAGGGTAATTACAATAGACTAATTAAGTGCTCTCTACAGCTAGACTTGGAGGAATACTTTAGACATGTAAGTTACATTGAGTCCTTAATTTCTAATATAGCCTATGTTAATGGCATCAATAATCCTAATTATGCAACAGACACCTAGAAATTAATCAAGCATGACGAGGGTTTTAGATCCTTTCTATAGTCAAGACCAGTGTCAGCTAATACTACAGCTACGGGGTCTCTGAATCGAAGAGGTAGTCGTATAATCCTGAATAATGATAAAGTAAAGCAATTTCAAAAGCAAGTTAAGGCTCTAAGCTATCATTAAATTCAAATAAAAAAGAAGTTACATGATGAGTAAGAATCCATGGCAAAAGAGACAGTTGAAGCCTTTTCAATTTATCAAAAATAGCAATCAATTTTGAAAAGAAAATAGCAAGAAGAATCATTAAGAATTGCAATTGAAATGGGTAATATCTCCATTTCATAAGCCAAATAATTGTAAGAAGAATTGAAAAAGAAGTAATTAGATGAAGACTAGAAATAAGTGTTAATGGCTAAAAATACCAGCACTTCTTCTATTAGTAATGCATAATAGCTTAACTATCATAGTTAAAAACCTTATGCAAGAATTAGAACAGCAGCAAGTAATTAACGTAGATCTGGAGACGTTTCAAATAAACTAATAGGGATGCAATAGAAAAATAGGAAAAACATTCAAAGTGAATAAAAAAAGAGATCAAATCTGAAGAGTGAAGGGTAAAGAAGATAATCACTTGATAATGGGCAGTAGCTTAATGAAAAATAGAGGAATAATTACTCCTCAGAAAATGCGTTATCATAGTCATTTTAACGAAACTAATTATAAATTAAGTAAAAACAATTTAAGAAAGGAGATACAGATAAAGAAAGTAATTAGAGATAATTAACTGAACAAGAATTAATGGAGTTAAAGTTAAAGCAATACAAAGACAAGCAGAAATATGATTTTGTGAAAGAGGTAACTGTTTCAGCTTAACGAATAAATGAGAGTCGTTAATTATTGAACAATTTAAGACCAATGACTCAAGGAAGTAACAATTAGCATAGACTTACTTCAGCTAACAAGAATTTTGAATACGGAAAAGATGTGAACAACTCATTCTTATAAATTAAATATTATGATTTCGGACTTGGATTAACATCGCCATCGAATAACTACCTTGCTTCTCTTTAGCTAAGAGAGCAGCCAGTCTCTTTAGTAAACATAAAATATTAAACATTGTTAAATAACCAGCAATAAGCAAACCCTCAATCTTTCTTTAACATCAACGATAAAAGCCTCAATAACAAATCTCTCGGTCACTTCAACTCAGTAAAATTCTAGCTTAATAATTTTACAGACGTCAACAACACTTTGAACGATTTCACACTTGAAAACATTAATGTAAAAGTAAACTTAAACAGATCTTAATTAGACGAGGTGATGCCAAGAAACAAATTCACCTTTGACAAATTCATGAAAGACAAATCTCTCTCAAATGAACACTAAAAACTGTTTAGTAGGATTGATAATTTGTTAGAGTAAGAAGTAGTGAGGTTTGAGATGAACCCCAATCGGGAGAATAGCATATTTGGTAAAATTGGATCAGAGATGTAAAGCGAGGCTGTGAAGCTAAAAGAAATTGGTGGGCCTCCTATAACAAGTGTCTTCACAAAGCCAGATCAAAAGATATTATCAATTTATTAAAATATAAAAATTGGATCATAATATAAACATAATTTAAATCAAATATAAAAAGAGAGTCAATCCTCTGGAAAATTGACTTAAACACAAAATATAATAAATACCAATATTGATTAATTTATCTGCTAGCTTTTAGTTGAAAATCTTTAAATAATCAGGAAAGATCAGAAAAATTATAGCTGCTTATTTTATAAATTCAAATTATATTAAATATCTTTCAAAATACAATATGAAAACATAACAAATATATTAAGATCAGCAGCTAAAATCTTGCAATATTTTATTCAAAGAATTATAAACTTTAATTAAAGATATTTAGAGCATTTAAATTATTAAAATTAAATCTTTTACTTGAATCTTAAAGAGCCAATGAAATTGGATATTCATCTAATTTAGAGGAAAGATTAATTTACAAATAATGATAAAACCGCACTCCTATCATCTAAACTATAAGCAAATACTCTTAAACATAAGCTTGATAAAGAAATGTCTAAATACAAATATTTATAATATTTATTGTTGTTTTTAAAATGTCCTTTTCTCTTAATGAGACCGCTTAAAACATACTATTATTAACTTTAAGCAAAGGTTTGTAAAGTTAATAAAATTTTTCAACCTAAATAAATTACAATTGTGAACTAGATCTTGAAGCAATAATAATTGAGAAATTGAAGAACATTGAATAAATAAAGCAGGAAGGAAATATTTAAAAGATTAATCAAAGTTTTGATTTGGATCTATTGATAAAATTTGAAAAACAAGAAAGTACACAGTTAATTGATTTAAATTTCTCTTAAATTTCTAATGATAAAATGATGCCAAAATAGTTAAAAAGTGTACTTACCCTATAAGTAACTGTTATGGAAAATAATGCTTAGGGGTTTGATTCAGATTTTAGATTAGAGACTATTGATTAGCAAAATCAAGACTTAATTTTGATAGACCATAACTTTACAAGTCTGAATCACTATAGCTTAGAATAGCAAAGTAACTTTTTGAATACTAACAAGAATTAACTATTAAATAATGAGGATTCATCTTTTTAGAGTCTAAAGTAACTTTAATAAGAATTTAGTTTACTATCTAGTCCAACATTAGATCAGTCTCAAGAGATTTCAAAATCATTTATAATTTCTTATATATTTTTATCTTTCAATTCCGGATAAAAGATTTCAAAAGTAACATGTTAAAATTACAATTATGAATTGACAGTTTAGACCACTAACTAATCATATAAAGAAATAAACAATGACTTAGAGTTTAGTTTTCACTCTAATTAATAAATTGGGAAACATGTTGAAGATTATGAAAAATTTGAATAACATAACAGAGATGTAAGTAACTGTCAAAACTTAATATCAATATTGGATTAAGATGAGGAAATTACTGTTAAAAGCATCAATTTTTAAAATAAAATTGAAACTATTCAATCCCCAACTAAATTAGATTACGTTACTTTCAACAAGCCTCTCCAAAATTAAAGTTTATTTTATAGTATATTTTAATAAAATGATACTGTGAAGAGCTTATAAGCCTCTGAGACACCAACCTTCACAACTATTAGTAGACTATAATTTTCTTAAAAATTGCATTCTACAACATAAACCTAAACTGAAGATTCTTTTCTTGAACCATCATAAATTATTGCTAATTATGAAAGAAATCTGAATAATATTACTTGCTAATTAATAAAGAAGAACGAAGACTTACTTTTATAGTAACGAAAGAATGATAAACTTAAAGATGAATTACAATAATATCAAGCTTTTGTGCCTAAGTTAATTTATGAATATCAAAAGAATGAGTAAAATTATGCATAAACTATAGAAACTCTATAAAGATAAGTTGATGCATTACTCAAGAAATAAGCTTTAGATTAATCGATAATGTAAGTATATAATTAATTGAGTTAAAAATTTACTTTATAGTGCTGATTTAAGAAATTAGAATGAGGAGTTAATTCACAATAAATCAAGCTTTTTATAATAAAAAACTGGATGTCATAACGAAACAAGTTCTTAGAATCAAATCATATTACAAAACTCATCATCTATTCTAAATCCTAAAACAACTTATTAAGATAAAATGAATAATAGTCCTTTGATTGGATCAAATTCAATCTATATCGAAGACTAAGAAAACCAAAGCATAATTGGAAATAATAAAGAAAATATAGATGAAAATATACTGGAGGAATTTGAAGTATAAGGCGTTCAAAGTAAAATGATGAGGTAGAAATCACTAAATAGCTTCATAAATTATATTAAAAGCAAACACCCTTAAAGTTGATGAGTTAAAATTTTTTTATTTCCTTTGATAACTTAATTTATTGTAATATATCATGAGGTATATGCTACGATTTGATACCTAAATTTATATTAATTTTTCATGAGGTATAACATAATTTAAATTTTAATGAAATAATAAAAACAATGCTCATAAATAAATTAAAAACTTAAATTACAATATAACATGGAAGAGAAAACAGAGGCTATAGATCAAGCGAATGCCAAGAAATAAACTAACGCTTTTGAAGATTTCTTTGAATGCTCAGGTATTTTAGATTTCTATACATCTATCCCTTTTTCCTCCAATTTAATGCTTATTGTATATTTCATGGACTACCGCTTAATATAACTTTACATAACTATCAAATTACAATCTTCTCTTAAAAAAGTACAAATCTTTAAATTTGTTGATAGAAATTGACAACTAAGATTACTCAGAATTCATAAATGATCAATCGCAATTTATGATTGGGTAAAATGGCAATGAAGAGGAAGAGCCTTAAACAAACAGGAATTCAGATCGAGCAAATAAAAATAATAGGAGAAGCAGTGCATCAATTATTTAGAGAAATAATAATGCAGGGGGATTGAGGCCTGAAACACAGACTGAAGATATCAATTATATTGATGTCAATATTAAATAAACACGTACAATATAGTGAATTAAAATTCACATAAATTAAATAAAAGCTACATAAATTAACTCAATTTGTTAGTTTAGACACATCCAATATTTAATGAAAAATAAGCTGGACTTTATTTTAAATTTAGATAAATTTGAAGCATTATTTGGGATACTTAAAATAATTGATAGATAATAAATTAAGTCAGTTTAACTTGCATTTGTGATGATTTCATTAATATCAGCAACTGTAATAAAATTTAGATTCAAATAATGTGACTTAATTGGTTTTATATTTTATTTAACAAATTAAAATGTATTTATTCAATAATATTGTATCACTAATTAGAGCTGAAGGTATGCTTATATTTTTATAGAGAACTTTGAATCTTTTACTTATTATAGATAAAGAAAAAGAGAAGTGGGAGAAACTTCATATAAATAACTAATAAAATAGATAAATAATAGCACCTCAATACAAAAAACTCTAAGAAGAACCTCAAGTAATAATAAATTAAGTCTAATTCTAGAATGAACCAATTTTAAAAGAAAAATAATTGATAAATAAAAGCCGCAGAATTACGAAAGAAACTATGATGCTTGAGCCACTTCCCTTATTTGACTGCATGTTTTGCGTTAAAAATAGCAAGATAGTGTTTAACAGATTGTCTGAGAGAGCATTGAATAAGAAATATGGGAATATGAAAAAGTAAATAGAAAATCAGGAGCTTGAAAATTATAATCAAGGGTCGATAAATTTTGAAAGCAAATTATCTTAAAACTCAATTGAAAACTTCTTACATACTGATTTTAATGATAAAATCTATATTGATGATTAAATTGATCCAGAGACAAGGTTAAACATACAATCATATTTTTATAAGGTATCTCTAAGACTCTTTGAATCTTCAGATTATGATATAGAATTTGCCATTGCACTATATAGCATAATACTCAAATAATTAAAGCGAAGGTAATGCATCACCAAGACAATACAATAAATCCTTAATGACTTTATAAAGCAACGTCACCCAATTTATGATACTTCCTAATATAAAGATTGCTTAATTTGTAATGCAAAGCTTTTCTTTTAAAATAAATTAAAGTAAAATCTTTACATAAATCTTTTTTAAGAAATTATATTAAAGATATCACATGAAGCCCTTGACAATAGGGGTTATTAGTTAAAGAATAAACTAAGCAGTATGATTTTGCAATCAAGATTAAGACATAACTAAACACATGCAGCAATACAAGATAGAAATAACTTTATGACGTCCCCTACATTTTTGGGTCATGAAAACTAGACTTCAAGTCACCTCAACACTTTGATGTTTAATACTATGACCGGAGGTATGAAAGCATTAAATTTTAGAGATAACATGGTCATCAAAGATTTCATACTAGAAGAGAACAATCAATACTTCGAAGAAAATGTAACTATAGAGAAATGGGCAAGAACACAACGATAGAGAAAGCTTATGAACATATCTTTTGAGTCAGATTTTTTCAATATTTACAATCCGGTTTTCTCATCAGATGAAAGCTAAAAGTCTAGGTCTCTCTCATCAATCGAAAGATCTGTATATCACGATTTCATTGCTCCAAGCATAATCATAAGAAGTGGAAACTAATCTGATAGTAGCAGTTCGCCATCTGTCGCAGAGGAAAGAGATACAATTAGCGTTACACCGAACGCTATTACTCCTAATTTATCGAGAATTATGAATATTTGCAGCATCAGTAAAATCGAGCAACCCTCAATCATCACAGCTGATTCAGATTTAACACCAATGCCCTTTAGAGCTCCAAAGTCGTAAATGTCTCTCAATAAACCAAAGCCTAACAAACTTCATTAATTCCCAAGACATCATCAAATGACTCAATCTTACAAAAAGAATTCAGAGGAGATTGATGATACTCCAATTGTTGAGTGTTTGCTCATTTAAGAACCGATAAGATATAAATAAAAAAGCAACTATTAACCAAGTAGTTCAAAGAATAAGCTTCAACTTTCTTAAATAAGCAGTAATGAAAACATGAGAATGGGCAGCTTATTTTCGAGAGGATAGGGCCGCAATATATCAAACATAATAATGTCATAAAATCACATAAGGCTAAAGAATAAAAATAACTATAAGACTGAACCCAATGACTCAATGATGCTAGCCTCAGTATAAAATACTTTGCCTTATTAAGACACTGGAAGCCCAGGTAAATAAAGTCCAGTAAAAATTTTGACAAAAATCAAGCAATCTCAAACAAAGTACTACACCAAGACAGTAGGGACTAAATCATAGATGAAGAAAATATCTATTGATAAGTCTAGCAATGCAAAGAACAAACTCTCTGTAGATTAAAATATAGGTTTAATGAAAAGAAACAGTTCGAACCAACTCTTAAACTTTGAATAGTCAAGCATTATTAACCCTTATGAAACTCTTTACAACAGCCCTAATCATTTGAATTTCATGGATAAGAGCACAACAGTGGGTGGAGAAAATAGGACGTCGTTACTCACTACAGGAGTTACAGACATGATGAAAGGCTAGTATGAAAAATCAAGATCAATTTTGGGCAAGAAATCAGCAAGTTCAGTGATGAGAAATAGCTAGAGCATGTCCAACTTGAACCTATAACCTAGGGCTTTCATAACCAGAAACGTAAAAATAAGAAAGAGCAATAATCAATCTACATTTGCAGCTGGACACAACTACCCTATGTCAGCTTCAGAATTTCAAATAACCCCTTAAAATAATTTAACAAGAAGACAGATAGATGAAAATATGAGAGAGGAAATTGAAAAATAGTCTTAATTTTACCCTCCTGAATAACACAATTCAATGCAAACAATTGGATTGTTAAGCAAAAAAGAGTAAGTTAATTTATTAAAAAAGCAGAGACTTGCAAGAGACATACTTCTATCTAAAGTTTACAATTAAAATAACTAATAGTTAGCTTTTAGTAATCAAAAGAAGACAAACTCGAATATTACCAATTAAATAAATTAAAATCATTAGATGAGCATGTAGCATCACAAACCTACTCATTATTGCAAATATAAAGAAAATTTTAAATATGATTAGAAAATATTCCATAAGTATTAAATATTAATTAACCTCTATATTTTTTACTAGCAATAATCTTAAGGATCTATTTCTAAAGTTAAGCCTTAATAACAAAATTCAAACTTTAAAGCTTCCTTAAAGAAACATGCGGTTCTCAAGATGATAGATTCAATGATTCCATAGTTATTATAATATTTTCCCCCTAATCATTTATGCAATTAAAATGATTGCTCCTGCAGCGAATCATTCTCCATCTTAAAACCTAAAATCATCAAGTGAAACCCTAAACATAAATCAAGCCCTTTCTCTGTAAGCAAAACCAGGCACAAGTGGCTAAAATTACTTCAATTAATAAACCTTTGAGAGTAAGGGTTTGAGGGCAAGTGCAGGCCATCAATCTAGATCGAACGCCTCTGGTTCTTTGATAAGCAACCAACTCACATAAATTAAGTATATTAACCTTAATTAAAATCCTTAGTTCACTTAGTCTAATTAAAATTCTCAGAGTAAATTTAAGCTACTATAATCTTCAAACAAATCTAACAAGTAAAGTCTTCAGAATTCTCAATTACAGCTATAATATTCCTAAAATAAAAATATAGGGAGGCAATTTATGTTAAGAAAATTTAATAATTATTAAAATTTAATTAAAACGACTTAAGTTTATCTATAAAGCTTTCTAATTCATATCAACTCATTAAATCTTTTATCATAATTTGTAATAAATAGTAATCAACTCATTATAGTATTTCCATTTTAGTAATAATAAACTTCATCTTAGCAGCAGTTATAGTCAGCTTCTTCAGTTTAATAAATTGGCTTAAAATCTTAAAATAATGGCAATTTTATGAGAAATCCAAGTATGGGTGGGGGTTAGCTGTAGCTAATTTACAATTCGCATCTCCCTTCTATTAATAATTTTCTTAAATGAACAATTGCAAACGGTTTTAGGGATGTGACGAATATTAATAGTTTTTCCTTAATAATACAATACAAAGAAAATATTTTAATTCTAAAAAGTTTTTTAATAAATATGACTGCATTAATTTTAATTAAAATTATGAGATATAATGAAGTTCATTATTTTTAATTTATTATATTTGTTTATTATTTTTTAATTTTTAGTATTAGTCCTAATAAAATTGCGCACTCTTTCTTTCCTCTAAAACTTTTATGTACAAATATATATCCCTATAATTTGATATATATCTTTAATAATATTAAAGCTAACATTATAAATCTTCAAAAATGTCGTAGGTTGTTCAACTTAAGGGTGACATGATCGCCCAACTCTCGAAATTAGTGAAGAAAGTGGGAGAGCAGTAGAAAGACTTAATTTTAGAATTTTCTCAACAACTTAATCAACACAATGAGCTATAATCAAGTGCCATCATTATATATTTATACTTTATACTTAAGATATTAATAATAATTGAGAAGGCACTGGAGAAGCAAGAGAGAATGGAGCACAAAATAAACAGAATTGAATAGAAACTGATGGAGAAGGAGATCTATAATTACTAGGCTATTTAGGAGAAACTGGAGCAGAGAAAGCAACATGAAATGGTCAGGAAGTCATAGAGAGATGAGAAGAGGAAAATGACTGAGTAATTAATGATTTAATAGAGGTAACAGAAGGAGAATGAGTTAAACTAATAGAAATCTGATGCTGACGATACTTAAAGCTTTTATCTTATAAAAAACTAAAATAATAATATGAATCGGTTTTGGGGGTTAATTAATATGTCTTTATTTATTAATTAATTGCAACAGTTATATGTTTAACAAATCCATATCCTAAAAATATAAGGAAAACAAAAACTATCATCATCTTTTATTTTAATTATAATTACTTCACATTTACTGAAGACAAATATGAAATTTCTAGTGATAATTTTTTATAAAAACTATTAAGGAAAATAAATTATTTTTATAATCATACAATCTTTTAGAAATTCTATAATTTTAAATTTATAAAGCTTAAACTTAATATTGAATGGAAAGACTTCCCACATGATTGCACAAGATGATTAAAAGCAAAATAGAAGCAGTTTGGGTAAGATATTTGGCAATTTTATTTAAAATAATACTTTTAGAAGAGCACTAAGTGGCATTGGACCATGAATAAGATGGTTTTGAATCTTGTGGAGAGGAGGATGATAATATTCCAGATGACGAAAAAGTTGAAGAAAAAACTGGAGATCCAATCAAAGATTTCTATTTGGATATCAAAAGTGTGAAAAATAAAGAAGATAGAAGTAAGTAATCAAATTATATATTACTCTTTAATACTGAATTGATAAAATCATTCATAACATTTGACTTTAGAGTATATAAGAGAGGGAAAAGCTAACTTGTATGAGTTGATTGAACTTCTGAAACCAGACAGTTGGGTGTTTGAAAAGACCTACTAAAAGTGTGATTTATATGTGAGACAAAATCATCAAAACTTGGTAGGATTTAGATGCGAAACTACTTTTGACTACCCTCCTATGCGTGTGCTAGACTTCATCAGAAATCTTGAGATAAGAATGATGTGGGATGGTCAAAATTACGAAGCATTAAAGCAAGTGAAAGAATATGCAATGAACACTTAAATGTATCACATCAAATTGAAGCAGTAATGGCCACTTGGAAATAGAGACATCCTACTCTTGTTCTAAGCTATACCACTGCCAAATGGTGATATTTATTTAGCTGCTAAATCAACCACTCATCCAGATTTCCCAGAGAGCGATAAATTCTTTAGAGTTAATACTAAGTCTGGATCATATTTATTTGAACCATTATCAGAAGGAAAGCAATGCAGAATGACGTATATTACTGAGGTAAGAATTAATAAATCTATAAAATTTCTTATAGTTCGATTTCAAAGGCTCATTGCCTAGATATATGGTTCAAAAAGCTGCGCAAGCATCATTTATTGACAGTTTACAAAAATTTAAGAAATTACTAGACAAATTACATATCGAAGACAAGTTTAAATCCTGAAATTATTATTAATTTTAACAAAGCAATGTTCTTTTTAATTTATTTTTGAAAGAAGATTAAGCATTTGTGAAATTCGTATAAAATAATATAAAGCAAAGTTTTAGTCTTAAAATTACCTTGCTTATTATTGTTTTCTATGTATAATAACTTTAAATCAATCTGAAGTAAGAATTTTGATTTCTTGTTAATGACTTAGCTGCAGTTTAGCTATTTTGTCTGATGATAAAGCCATAGCCTATTCGTGTTCTCTTTGCAACTTATGTTTTAAATCTTCATCTTAGGTAGCCTAGATTTTTTAAACTCTTGAATTCTCTGCAGATTTTTCAGCTTCTAAAATCTATTAAAGCTCTTTATTTTGTCTTTGTTTTACTGCTTCTATATCTTATTCATTAGTCTCTTTTTCATGACCAGGTTCCTCTGGGATTTATAAATCCAAGCCGAATTTAGTAAGTTGTGTATTGTCAATTCTTCCCTTCTTTTTCATATTTTCAAAGGCATCTAAAATTTACTGTTTTTACTTATCTGCCTCTCTTCTAACAGCAAATCTTGTGTCAAGAAGTTTCTCTTTTTCTCTTCTTAAGTGATTGCTTTTTTAGTTGTCATAATCTATCTTTTCTAGAACTTTTTGTTTCTGATAATCTTGTGCTTTAGCAATTCTAGTAACGTTTTCAAATTTTTCTTCTCTTTTAATCAAGTCCATCTCCCTTTTAAGCATTAGTTACCAGTCCCTCTCATTTTGAGTCTTTGACAAAATAATGTCCTTATCTTCGCGTTTCTTTTTTATGTGATCTATTCTTGAAAACTCTCTCACTTCCATCTATTTTCTTACTTCAATTGAATGTCTTTCCTTATCTTCAAGCAATTTCTTCTTGCTATCAATTTCTCTTTGTCTTTCTAAGCTAAGTTTTGCCTACCTTTCCTCTGCTAATCTTTAAAGCTCTCGAATTTGCTGTTTTCTCTGTTCTTCTTAAGATTGGTTTTGCTCTATCACTTTCTAGATCTCTACTTGTTTATGTATGGACTTCTTTTATATCTCAATTCTCTCTCTTTCCCTGGTATTTTCAAATGTTTTTCGCTTCTCCTCAACCTTTAAACTTCTATCTTCAAATTGCTTTCTCTGTTATTATAGAGTCATTTCAGCTGCTTGTCTTGCTTGCTCTATCTTCTTTTCAGTTTACTCTCTTTTTTATGAGGCAATTCTCTAACGCTCCATTTATTTCTTGATCATGTGCTCTCTACGTTCTTAATCCCTTTTATCTAATTCCATCTTTCTTTAATCTACTGCTTTTTATTGTTCTGCAATAATTTTCTCAGTTTGATATTAGAATTCTTCCTACTTCTTTCTTCGTTCCTCTTCCTTCATTATAATTTATTAATCATGACTTAGAAATCAATATGATTAACAATAATGCTTCTCTTTTCTTCTAATTCTCTATTTATCTTTGCTTTTCAACTTTCTCTATATCTCTCTTATAAATTTCTTCAGCTCTCCTTTTTTATTCCATAGCCTCCTATTCCTATTTCTCTCTCTTTTTCTCTTCATCTTAGCGTTTTCTCTCTTCCGCCTCTTTTTACTACTTTGCAATTTCAAGCCTTCTACGCTCCTCCTTTTCCCTTTAAAGTTTAGCTTTTTCTTCGTTTTTTTAGCGAATGTTTTCTAACTTAATTTCGTAATCCATCATTTGCTCAAGATCCTTCTTTTATCTAAACTTTATCTTTTCTAATTCACGCTTTTCTTTTTCTAACATAGCTGATTACATCTGACCTGCACTTTGAGACATCATCTATATAAATTAGTATCAAATTTCTATGAAATATGGTTGGCAGGTTATCAAAAAGTAAAAATAATATTGAAATCTTTATTTATGCAACAAACATACCATTGTTGAACCGCTCATAGGCTATATAAAACTGTTGGTGCTTATGAATTTCCTATCGGTCAATAGTGTACTTTAACCAAAACCTCCAACTATAATGAAATAATTAATGAGATATTGACAGTCTTAGAGTTATTATAATAAGATAATGAGGTATTATTTTAGTTGAAACTTACTTTAAGATCTGGTTAAGCTGTTACCAGCTGAATTTCTAAGAATTTTACTTCCTCTTTCAGCCTCATCTATAATCAAATTTCTCTCCTATAAATAAAATGAGAATCTTATTCAACTTAATTGTAAAAGTTAAATTATTGATATTTATTCAGGGCTATCCACATTTAATGTGAGATTTGAGAATAATTTACTCATTATTTTAAGATTTCTGCATTATCAGCATCTTTCATATCCATATTGCTTTAACGATAGTTATTGAATTTATATCATTCCACTTACCTCTTTGATATCTTAAATTATAATTTTGATTTAAATATATAAATTTTTGATAAGCCTGATCTTTTCCTTTCTCTTTTCTTCATAATGAGCCATTCTAATTTCAATAAGCACCTTAGGGATGTTCTTTTTTCGTTCCCTCTGTGCAATCATTTCTTTAATTCTATCTACAGTTATGCGATCTAGATCAATTGGATCAATTCCCTGGCGTCTGCATGCCTCCAGTGATCTTGGACTATTCAAAATTGCTTTGATGCTTTTTTCATAAACTTCATCTGGATTAATTTCTTCAATGCTCACTAGTCTTGGTGCCTATAAAAGAAAGTTTAGGGTTAGGGGATTAAGTGGAATATATAGAGGGTTGGAAAATAATTTACCTAGGTGTCTCCATTTTCACTCATTTTCTTGATAAATTTTTAGAATAAAACTTTACGAATTAATTAGTGCGGAACTAAATTAACTTATTTCGAATAAAACTAATTAAAGTTAAAATCATTATGAATGAATATAATTAAATTTAAATTAAAGATTTTATAGCAAATTAATAAATTTGAGTTGTGATTTATTCTACTATTAATTTAATATCTCCCCAGATTTAATTATATTTCCCCAAATAAGTTTAACCAAAGTTTAAATAATCATAACAAAGCTTAATAATTCTCGTTCTATAATATTACTCAGAAGTCAAATTCATCGTCATCATCGTTTTTAAGAAGAGATGGTTGACTTTTATAGTACTCAAGAATTTGTTCACTGGATGTGGCATCTTCAACTTACTTATCATCTCTTTCTCTGATAAATCTAGGGAATCTTAGTGCAATACCTCTATTGGGTTCTACTGATCCAATTGAAGCACAATATACTGGGGAGATTGACAAATCTGCGCATTTAATCTCCCAAACATACTTTGGCATGATCCACACATCAACGTTCTTTTCTTTATATTTAAGGTTTGAGGGAGGCTTGTTGATTTCTAGATCCTTGAGTTGCTCATAGATTTTAGCAAGCATTTCATCTGAGAGACCAGTTGCCATTTTGGTTACTGTTTGAAGTACTTCAAGATTTTCATCATAGCAAGCCAACAAGAATGAACCATACATACCTGTTCTTTTTCCTTTGCCAAAATCAGCTCCTACAACTACTAGATCTAAACTATCTCCTAGACCTGTGTCTATGTAATCTTTCTTAAGTTTCAACCAGTTAAGTGATCTCTTTGAAGGCTCATAAGTAGCGTTTGTATCTAAAGTTTTAATCATGAGTCCTTCGCAAGAGTCTTTGATTGAATCAGCAAGGAATTCCTCGATAGCCTCGATGGCTTCAGCATCCTTGAATTTGGCAAAGACGAAACTATTCTGAACTTCATGCAGGTTTTAATGCAATATTTCTCTTCTTTTAATAAAAGGTTCCTTTAACAAAGATTGACCGTTAAGATACAGAAGATCAAAGGCACAAATGCAAATCCTTGTTTTCAAGTCTTCTTCAGTCACATTCTTTCTGCTTCTCTGAGTGAGAGTTTGGAAAGGTAAGATTCTGTTGTTAACATGATCGAAGGCAACCAGTTCACTGTCCAATATGTAATTATCAACTCCTTCATTTGGTGATTATGATACAAAGTCGACAATATCAGGATATTGACCTGTCATATCTTCCAAATTTCTGGAGTAAATCTTTACTTTATTGATTGGATCGTTTCTATTGAAATGAATTTATCCCCTGAAGCCATCATACTTGTATTCACAAGTGAATTTAACTTGTTCAAATCTATCTAGGACCTCTCTGATACCTTTAGTTGGCTTAGCGAGCATAGGCTTTACAGGAATACCAACAGTAATATGACATTTCTCCTTAAGTTTAACCATATCATCACCAACTTCAAGAAGTGTTTCAATAATCAAACCATAGTTGGGGAATTCACAAATCGCTTCTCCTATTCCCATTTCTATTTGAGCACACTTTTCTGCAAATTAGGCTTCTCCAAGAATCTTTTTAGAGTTAAGAACTTTACCCTTGCTGTTTGGTGGAGTGTATACAATAGCTCTTGCTAAAGCAGAAATGAAAGTTTTCTCAGCAGCTCCAGTTTTCAAGTTCTTTTGCAACCATCTCACAATATACTTAGCTTCTTCGTTTGTAGCATCTTGTAATAGTTTGAGAATTATTTGCTCTTTCTCGGTTTATGAGTTATTTCCAGATGTTCTACCAATCTTGAGGAAAGCTTAAAATACAGTTCTAAATGTAAGAGGAGCTTTCTTTGCTTCATCCTACTTTTTGAAAAAAGTTCCTAAAGATTTTTGTACTCCCTTGCCTTTCTCAACCACAATACCATAATCACCATCTTGCTTGAATTGTTCTCTTATCTGCTTCAAAGATTTTCCACAGGCTTTAGCCACAGCATTTGACAATAGTTCAAGACCTATACCAGTTTCTGGTGAATCGTAGTCTGGCCCTAATTTAACACAGAAGAAATAAAATAGATCAGCTGTTTCATGTGGAGAAAGTAGCATAGTACTTCTGAATATATTTGCAACAATTTCTTTAATAGCATCTTTACTATTTTTACCTTTACAAATTTCGATTTCACTTAAAGCCCTAGCAATAAAGCCAAAAGGAACTGCTTGACCTTTGTGAAAAGGAGCGTCTTCGATGGGATTGTAAGATAGTGATGAAGGGGCTCTTAGACTGCTCAAGTCCTTGGGTGGGAAATAAATTAATATATCATTGATAAAATAGAAATTTTGTTCGATTTGCTTTGTTTCTTCTTGACTTTTAACTTAAGGTGAAGCTTTGTTTTCAATTTTAGCGGGACTTTTATGATCAGTATTAAGTTTCTGAGGAGGTGGTACTAGTGAAACTGAAGCTGATGTACCATCATTTAACCTTTGCTTCTTAGCTGAGCTTTTAACTACAGGTATATCTTCCTCACAATCGTCATCAACAGTACACACTCTTCTCTTTTTTGAGTTAGTAGTAATGTTCTCTTTAACATCATCTTCTTATGAAGTCTTGGGAAGTGTTTACTTGATAGATGCAACTTCTTCTACTTTTTGAATTGCTTAGGTGGGTTCTTACTGAGCAGTCAAAAATTATATAAAATCAAGTTATTAATAAAGTCACCATAATTTTGGTATCGTTTAGCTTCTCATCTGTAGGTAAAATAACTTATTCTTGCACTACTTTCTTTATTCCAAGTTACCCTGCATTTCCAAAGCTAAGCTTAGCTTGTTAAGCGCCCTTTTACTGGGAGGCTTTTGGATCATTGTTTTTAGCTTTAGAGCCAAAATTAAGCTGTGATTGTTTCATTTTCGCGTAAATTTAAATAAAATATTTTATTAACAAATTCTAAATGGTTTATTTCAAATTTTCCGCAACTTCGTCAAATATAGGCAAGCAAGTATTTTTATAAGCTTATATATTACTTTTATTTATAACAAATCATCCTAAATCACATGAATATAATTTATTTAAATGATTAAATTGATTGAGATTTGTGTAGATGAATTTTATTTAATTTATTTCTTAAAATTTAATCCAGTAAGTTTAATAGTTTTAATGTCAAATATTATCGATATTTTATTTGTTCTATCTTATTAGTTTAAACTAAGTTTAATTTTCTAAATAAATTATTAGATATTTAAAACAGATATAATAGTAATTGTAGTGAACAAAATTAATAATGAGCTTTTCAGAAAACGTAAAAGATTTCATATTAGATCACGAATAAGTTATGAATATCACTTCAATTAGGTATAAACTTATTGAAACTATAGACCCTTTGCATGTTAAAAAAATTTAGAGAAAGCTATCTGAAATTAAGAAGAAAAAGCCAATCAAAATCATCTATTTCTATTATTCGTATAATGCTTAAATGGGGGGTATTAATTGATCGTTGCTTAATTATGGTTTTTTTAGCTTTTATTTATTTGAAAATCAACATAATAGATGAAACTTCGAAGGTCAGTGGTCAAATTATTTCGCTGAAAAAAACTTAAGCAATTAATGAATCAGGAGCTTTAATAAATAAAGATGACGAATTTCAAAGGAGAGACAATAAATCGTCGCCAGTTTCCCCTTTTAATCTTGATGTTCTCGAAGAAGAAGATTATATTTCTTCTGTTTCTGAGAAAAAATCGCCAAAGAAGTGAATTCAATTACTTTTATTATAAAATGTTAAGTAGACAAACATCTAAATAACGGCTTTGCACTAAAATCAATAAGAAGCTGCTTTTCGTTCGAACTCTGAAAACATGCTTGGAAAGGAGAAAATAGATAATTTCAATCCCTTTATAGATAACTATTTAGGCCTGACGTCAGACTAAAATGAATGCCCAGCTTCTGATAGTAATTCTAATTCAAGTCCCCCATTGCGCTTGAATAGTCAGGATGTGCATGCTTCGACAAGGCAAGTCTTGGATGGGACACAATAAGATTTCTTAAGTCCTACCAAAATGGGCAAAGTGAATTTATTCAATAAAAGTTAAAAGAATAGTGCCAGTTATAACAATTACTAGTCAAGCCAAAACTTCTCCCCTTAGTCATCATGCATCTCCAGTTTCTTTATTGACAGAATCGATGAATTACTACCTGAGAAGAAATTGGTAACTGAAAAACTATTCAAGGGCAAAGATTAGAATGGTCAGGGTGGCCCTGGGGGATTTGGTCAGATCAATTAAGACGATACACCTTAATAGAAATTTCAAGATCCACTTAATAGACCCCGTTAACCTGCTGCGTTTAAATAAAGATTCTTCAATAGTAAATAAACCCTGTGTTCAAAATTAAATTAATTCAAGAGAAAAATAAATCAGATAATTTATAATGTGTTTTAAAATAAAGTAAACTGATATCTTAAAATAATTAATTGATAAATAGAAGCTATTTATAGAATTTATATCGAAAAATTTTACACAAATTTTCAACTTTAATTGTCTTGAAAAGTTTATCTCACCACTTTCCAATAGAAAATTGAGTTTTTGAAATATTAGCTTTAGTTCAGCTCAATCAAGGAATTTGAAAAGGATCAGCATAAGAAACAGAAAGCTTAAGGTTTGAAATTTCTTAGAAAGTTAGGCTTGAAACTTAGAAAACCAGCCACAGTTCTAAAAAGCCGATAATATGGATAAAAAAGGCAGTCTGATGGTTAAACGAGTTTTCAAAATTTATACGAATCTCCAATAAAATCTGTTTTCTTAATGGGGTCTCCTGAAGTCAAAGTATCACCTCGTTAAGCACTACTCAGACAACAATAGATTAACTAGATGCAAGAAAAGAGAGATTTGGAAAATCAAGACGGATTTTAAGGTTTTTATAATTAAAAATATATATCATAACTTTAATATATGCAATGTCTTATATAATAACTGCATCACACAGGGGGAAGCGAAGAAAATAATAGCAGTTGTGGGAATAGTAGTGCTAAATATAGAGATTTATTTAAAGGGAATAATCAAAGTGAGGTACCTATTAAAAATTTGAAAAATGAGGATGGAGGAGAAATGACTCCAAAATTGAGCCCCTCTTTTGAAATCACTCCAACAGTGTAAGAAATTGATCGATAAATTTAGCAAGAAAATTATCAAGCCAAAAATCCATATGACATGCAATGGACTGTATCTTTTAACCCTTACCCGAAAATTGATGCTATAAATGAACTCTTAGAAATGTAATCGCCTATAGCAACAAGAAATGAAATTCGCCCAGAATTAGACGAACTAGAAGCCTATTTCATGGATGCCTTCGACGAATTCAGATAGGATACTATTTACTATGAATTCAAAAACTACAAGAATTACTATCAAGAAGCTTTATAGTAAAGTATTCAACAATCCTTGGGTCCCATTTAGAACAATCACTTAAACTACTTTTAATGAATAGTTAATTTTCTATTTTTTATCATTAATGCTTTCATCATGAATAATAGAGATAGAGATAGCTCAGTGTCATTTAAAGATAAACGTTTCTTTATCTAAAGTTCAAATTAACCGCATTCTGGTGATAACAGTCGAAGAGGTTCGGTGACGTAATTCTAATTGCCGCCTCAATTATAAACTCAAATTTAATTAGACACCCTAAAAATCAAATAGAAAATTTTATAGAAGCAGATATCAATAGAGTCAGTAAACCCCTTTGAAAGATCAGATTCAAGGCAAATTCTGGAAGAAGATGAAGGGAAAGAGAACGATTCTCCAAAGTGCTCTTTGAAAAACAGTCGCAGAAAATCCTAATTATCGCCTATATAGCAAAAAGTGATGAATTTAAATTTGAAAATTCTTGATCAACTCACAGATATGTAGGAAACCAACCCTTAATGTTCTAAAAATGAGAGTGGCTTATCAAACCAAATGTATCTTAACACTGATGGATGTGATGAATTCAAAGAGAATGATTCTCCCTCAGGTGTAGATCTTGGTACGAAGCGAAGATCTCATACTGTAGTCAGAGTGCATGATCCAGTAAATACGTCAGCTTTGAATAGATCTCAAGTTGACCAAATTAATACATTCAACCTTTTAAGTAATTTACAATAAAACCGCAAAAGTAGAAGTAGAAAGAGATGTACAACGAAATTTAATGCAACTCCTTAATAGGACAAGTACTATTTAGATCCATTGTATAAATTTCTGGGAATATGATAAGTCAAATTAAATCAGGAATTAGCTAGTTAGTTAATCTACAAATAATAACGTTAGTTTTGACTGATTTAAATTTATTTATAAATGAAGGTTTATATATGCGATAAAGTCTACGAGAACTTTGATCTCAAGGACTCTCTTGACATGCAATTCTTATCTGAAACTGAAGGTAAAATTTATAAATATTTATATCTTAATGTTACTTTAGATGTTGAAGAGTTTTTGAAAATACCATATATACCTGATGAAGAGAAAAACAAAATTAGGTTGAAGTTGTTAGATTTTTGCTAGATGTTCACAAAATAGCTACGTAATTCACTAATGAGCGATCTTATTATGGAGATAAATAAATTGAGAAATAATTAATAATAGAAATTAGAGCAATCTTAAGTTCAGCCAGTTGTCTATGAAATTTTGTAAGAAATTGAAAATATTCAACCATTAAGTTAATAATAAATTGAAATGGTTGAGAACTAAGTTGATGTAGTCGAAGTATAAAATAAAATTTTAAGCAATGAAGATATTATCAATAAAATAAATTCAGCATAAGGGTTGTTACAGAATTATAATGAAGTTTAAAAAGATGTTAAACAAATTGACAGATAAGTTTCTACGAAATATCTAGTAAAGTCATCCTCGAAATCTAAAATTAATAGTAATTATGAATTTACAACAAAAACTTCAAACTATGACTCTAAGATTACACCTTAAAAATAAAAACTAATTGATAAAAGTTATGTTTACAAGACCCCAAACAATTTGAAGGTCAGTGTTTAAAAGTAATTAGATAATTTACATAGTAAAAGCAGGAATTAAAATGTGATTCCTATTAGTCAAACTTCCATCAGTAACAACGATTCATTTATTGCAAAAGATATAAATTCAAGTTTCACAAAAAACAACTACTTAAATGGATTGCAGTATAAATATAGACAAGCAAAGAAGCAATCTAGTATCAAAGATTCCAAAAGCAGTAACCTATCCAAGTTTTTGACAAATTAAAGCTTTTCTACAAATTAAAATTCAGAGTATATTGGCAAGGAAAATATTGAAAGCTTTAAAGTTGAGGACGAGCCATAAAAATCTTCATCAATACGAATTTCCTTATATAAAAGATAGAAATATACAAATATCAATTTAAATTATCATACTTCATTTGTAACGTTGAAAACTCTAATAACACCATCACCTCCTGCCATAGCGAACATATCGCCTGAATTACTAAAATCTACTGTGAAAGTAGCTCTGCTTAAATCTCTGATTTGTGCGCAGGGTTTAAATAGTGTATTACCATCGAAAACCTTAACTTCGTTACTACCTGAACCTCCTGCTATAATTAGATCTCCAGTTGTCTTTTAGAATTGAGCGCAATAAACTTGGCAAGGGTTATTGGATGCTAAGCCTTCGTTCCAGGGAATGTCTTCAATAAATTCACAAGTTCCGAAGTCCCAAAGTTGTAGCTGGTGGTCTCCTCTCCAAGAACCTGTCAAAATATAGCCATCATGAATATCTAAGGCATCTCCGCAAATATATGGCCCATAGATTGACCTTACTGGCGATTATTATCTTAAGTCCCACACTTTCACATTATTATCCCAACCTCCTGAAATAATCATATTTTCGTCTTCTTTATCGAATTTCACAGCAAAGACTCTGTTATTATGACCTGGCTCTCCAGTACCACCTCCTGCAAGCTCAGCTCTTAATTTTCTTGTTTGCTCATCATATACTCTAACTATACAGTCACTTCCTCCTGTAGCAAACATAGTACCATCTGGCTTGTAATCTACTGTCAAAAGTTGATTTAGTTCATCGTGAATTGTGTGCAACAGTTTTCCACTGGTTGTGTGCCAATGTTACAAACTACCATTAGAGTTCACGGAAATTAAAACGTTCTTTGTTACACCTGGAGCATTGAGTGGTCTCCATCTATTAAACGCAATTATTAGTATTTTAATATAGCAGAGAAACATATAGAAGTAAAACAGTAAATATCATTTATAGTTTTTTCAATTTTAAATTTCTTTCAACTTTCAACTTAGCTTACCTGATTTGAGTAGTAGGCATGGGCTCATCCATATTGGCATTTAGCACATAACTTTGCTTTCCTGTATATACATTGAAAATTCTAATAGATCCATCTCCGCAACCTATATACACAACAATTAGTCATCAATACATTTCGAATAATCAAATCTTACCTGCAGCAATATATTTATCATTAGGATCATATCTCACACAGAAAGTTTGAGAATTTAAGTCACCAAGTGTATACTTGTGGTTGATCTTAACATCTGAGTTCTTAATGCACTCAAGACTAAATTTTTATTTATAACTCATAAATTAATGCATACGTGAACTTTTCGGAGACAGGAATTTGATTATCCTCCTCCTTAGCCATATCTGTCATCATTTTCGGGAAATAGGTTTTATTAAAAAATTATAATTAAATTTATTAACTCATATTTTAAATAAACCTTAGTCTGTTTTAACCTAGTGTCCACTTAATTATAGCTTTAAGTTTATACTCAACTTTTTCTTAATTTCACAAAGATTAACTAAATCGAAGAGTTGCTACCTCCTAGCTATAATTTATCTTAGGGAATCTACACAAACTCTAAATTCTTGAAATTCTAAAGTCATCATTGTGATTTCTCTGTCTTCTGTAATTATTATAAACTCAAACTATTCCTGCCCCATGAATTAATTGCTGCCATTTTATACTAATAATTCGTTGTCTTCAATATATAGGGTTTAATTTTACGCTTTTTAAGTCCAAAGACTTTAATTAAGACCCTAAGATTGGTTATTCATACTTTTATTAATGTTGCTCTAGAGATTCTGATTTTAAGAGATATTGCTTTGATTAAATTAGGATCTGTGATTTTAGTTGTAAGACTTGAGATTTTCCAAAGTATTCTTTCTATTCATACCTAATTAACTTGCACTTTAAGCTATGGTAGTGGAAATATTCCCTTAAGATTTTCTTTTTAGCATGAGTTGACTATTCTCAAAATATATTTAAAAAACAGATCAGTAGCTAATAATTGCTTAATTATTTTAAGAAATGATTGCTAACAAGAGAGTTTGCTGAATGCCCTCTGCTAATAGATCCTTAATATAAACTATCTTTCTAATGAGCGATTGATTGATTAAGTTGCATTATTGCATCTCTAGATTGCTAATTCTTGCTTGAATAAGGTTACTATGAAAATCTCCTCCCTTTATAATAAGTTTAACTCATCTATGATGCACTTCTGGAAGGCGATAAAGCATCTTAAAAATCTATTTAAAGTTTCTTGAGTATAATTTGAGTTTGGCTTGAAATTTTCACACTTTTTAGCTTGTCTAACTTAATCTAAGAATCAAGTTTTAAGAGAGAATCCAGATTTCTAATTTCTAGTTTTTAAAGATCATTAGACAATCATTGAATAATAAATGTTTATGATAAATTGAAAAATTTAAACTTGCAAATTTAGGATATTTTAATGTAATTATTACTGTATGAATCTAAGAAACTTCTCGAGGTATATAGGTTGTTGTCTCATCCTTGATTAATACTGTTTCTTCAGAACTTTGAATTAAAATCCTTCTAAAAGTGGTGCCAAGCTTTTAAAAAGTTCATATTCCTATTTATTTTCAATATTCTAGAATTCAAAAATTTAGCCAAGAGGTTTGCATATTGCCTTCACAATTCTATAGTCCTAATTATATTGTTTCATATCTGGAATTCTAATGGTATTTTATTAACTTGGAACTAATGATGATGAATTTTCATTCAGAATTTGGTCAACATCTATGTTTATGACCTGGTTAATGATCGTTGAATTGTCATTATAAAAAAAGTATTTAAGTTTACATATTCACTTATTTTTTGTATTCCCATCTGCCACCCCTAACTCTTACTTGATTATCGTGATATCAATTTCCTGTTTAATTTACTATAATTTTTCCAACTACCTCTGTAGCCTGTCTCTCTCCTTTTCATTTTTGTTTTAGCTTAATTTCTCAATCTGAATCAATTCATTGATCTGTCTTTCACACTCACTGACCACAAATCTACTCTCTTCTTCTACCTTTAGTATATCAGTTAGTTTTTCATAAATTTCCTTGATGCCATATTTATTGTCTTCTTAATCCAAAACTAGCTTCATCTGGCTGTCTAATTAATATTTCGCATTCTAGAAACTATTACCTAATCTCTCAATTTCAAACTTAAGTTTAGAGATTTTTTAAGTTAGACTTTGCTTGTCAAGGTGATAGTTTTAGATTTTAAGGTGAATTTGAGAGATTTTTTCTTGAATTTTATCATGATCCTTCACTTTCATGAGTCTAGAATTTGACATGATATCTATTCTTTTGTTTATGAGAATCTTAAAATCTAAATTCTAAATAAAATCTCATTCAAAATTGGCATTTTTTAAATGTCAATCATTTCATAGTCTTTTTATAGTCTTTAACAGTTAATTTTGTGAAACTCTTCCAGCTACTCATGCTTCTTTCTTTCGAAATTTTACTTTCCATATGTCTTTATAACTCCCTGTATTTCATCGTGATGCCTCTCTATGTACTGATTGAAGAGGACATGAGAGATTTTCTATTCAATTATTGGCAAAAGTTTCTGCAGTTACTAGAGTTTGTATCTTTCTGACTTAACCTTAGAGTTCGAGTTAGAAAGACTGTCTTATAAAATTTGGTGGTGAAAGATTAGCAAATTTACTGATTACTTAATTTCAGGTTGTTGTTTTTATATGTGGGCATATTCCAGTCTGATTAAGTTTAAATTATCAAAGTTTTGAGTAAGAGCTTGCTAGTACATCTCAAATATGTTCAAGTAAAATCTTTCTTCTTATTATGATTACGGCTGTATGTGATTTAAAAGAAACTCGTTTAAGATTTATGAAGCTGATTATTCAAAGATTGATTAGTTGCATTAGAGAAGAGAGGATTAAGAATTATGCTGTTCCTTAAGCATTTAGTAAATTTTCTTTTCTAACAATTTTATTTTTTAGGCAAGTACTTTATTTTTGTGTTCAATCTCGTTAACAATTTTTTGAATTCTCTCACTATAAAGAATCTAAGACATTAAATTTATTGACTTACGTTGGTTATGGTATTTCTTTCACTGACACAATCATCATTTCAATTAAGTTCTTTTCATTTTGCAAATCCTACAATTTAACTTCTAATTGCTTAATTTGCTTTTCGAGTACTAAAGTCTTTGCCACATCCCCATATTTATCATTCAAGTAATCGTTATAATTAAATTTCTTAAGATTTCTCTCCAACTAATCTATTTTCAGCTTTCTTTCACTCTAAACGCTGTCTTCATTTCTATTTAATATCATAATCCTTGCATCATTTAAGAAATTTAGATTATTCTTTAACTTTCTCTAAATGTTTAAATTTAGTTCCTACTCTAAAACCTTTTTCTCAATACTGTTTTGAGCTTAAGCTATTTTCTACTTTTATTCTTGAATTTAGTATTGTAGGAATACATTCGAAATTGGGAAATTAATTTAAATTAAATTAATTATAAATCAAAATCTTGGCAGTTAAAGTTGGCCATTTTAAACGATTTTGGGCTCATTCGATAGAGAATTCAAAATTAGCTGGACTTTATTATTGGCGGTACAATTTTATCACATCCCGAGAGCGAGATAACTCGACTTTAATTAAACTTATCTAAATTCATTAAATTATACCCTCACATTAAATGGAAGTTATCTCGCTCTAGGGATGTGATAAAATTGTACCGCTAATAATAAAGTCCAGCTAATTTTGAATTCTCTATCGAATGAGACCAAAATCGTATATTGGCCAACTTTAACTGCCAAGATTTTGATTTATAATTAATTTAATTTAAATTAATTTCCCAATTTCTAATGTATTCCTACAATAATATATTTGCAAGTATTCTCCGCTTGTGCTATATTTTTTATAAAATACCTTGAATACTTACTTGATTAGATTATCAATTTCTTAGTTTATTACAAGCAACAGTTAATCTTCATTCCATATTTCATTCTATATGGCAATCATTTGCTGTTCTAAGCTCTTAATTTTGGTGTGTAAATGCTGTATCTTATTCTCAATCTAAAGTTATAAATTTAAAAATTAGATAAATGACTTGCCTGCATGATTTGTGACTGCTCTTGTTGTATCTAATTTTGAATCCTATCAATCTACTGTTTCTAAGGCTTCATTTAAAGAGTCATTTCGCCTTCTTTGAAATTCTTAATTTGATTGTAATCCACCATCTACTCCTAGAGTTTTTACTCTAAAGATTCCTGGATTTTATTCAAGGAATCTAATCTTTACTCGGCTTCTTGCTTCCTGTCTTACAACTCTTATCTCTAAGACTCTAACTTGGATCTTTTATCGTATAGTTTAGAAATTAAATTGCTGTTTTTCTCTTGGATTTATTGAATCTTAGTATCAATCTCTGATTTCTTTAATTTCAAAATAGAGTGAGTGTCTGCTTCATTCTAGTATTGAAAAGAATCTGGTGTGTAATTATTTTGGTTTAATTATGGAGGATATTATTGCTTTGTGTCGTCAAATTCTTCAACTTAAATTTCATTCAAGGAGTCTTCATTTTGATATTTATAGTGCTCTAGTAAGACAGATTTTTAACTATTCTCAGACGAGGGATCTTGGGAGCTACATGGTTAGCTTTAAGAATTCTACGATTAAGATTGATTATAGTTTACTTAATTCAACATAAGCTGATTGGTTCTGTCTTAGACTTGCTGATTTAATTTTTATCGAGTTTGGTGTTCCACTTAATTCTTTTGATTCAACGCTGTTGCATAATTCGAATTAGATGTGTCGAACTATCCCTAACTATTTTACAAGATTTAGTGATTTTTAAGGTTTTAAATAGAATTCTAATCTTCGATTCTTGTTGAGTAAGTTGTCAGATTATTCTCAAGTTCTCTTTTATGCTCTCTTTCATATTTATCAATTGCCTGATTTAAATTCTACTAATGCAGCAACTATCTATCATGATCTTGATTTATATTATTCTGGGTGATTTCATTTTGCTTCATATTTGAGAAAAACAATTGATCATTTTCATGCTGTATTGTAACATTTCCCCCATCATTCAGAAAAGACTGTGATGGTTTCTTTATGCTACTATATATATCATTCTAAAAGTGGCTTGCACTTTAGTCAATAAAATTATCATGTTAAAATGCATTTGGTGGGCTCTAAACTTTGAAATTCTTGGCTTGGTATTGATGCTAATTTTTCTGCTCGAAATTGGTTTAATCTTAAATGTTTTTCATCAATGTCTTTGTGTGACTATGTGAATTATTTACATTCACTTGAAACTCATAGCGATTGGAGTTTCTGTCTTGCCCTTCTTTTTAATCTTAAGTATCCAATTACTACTACACTTTTCTATAATAATTTTGATTTATAATGGCAGGTTCTTTTAAGTTTTTAGTAAAAGAATCTTCATTGGCTATTGAAGTTTGAACATCGCCATCACAGGAAGTCTCTTGTGTATTTTCAAATTAATTCAGAAACATTTTTAATTTAATTGATAATTTTAAATTTGAAAAATCGTTTTAAATCTATCTGTATATTTAAATTGATAAGAAATTGTAATAGAATTGGAAGAGGTTGATATAAAAGGCATTTTTTAAATACTATGATTAATAATAAAATTAGTAATTTATTTATTTCTACTATTTATAGCGATCTTATTACTCTATTTATTTATAATATAATGAATATTGTTATAATATCTCGCAATGGGAAAGAACTAGAAGACACAAGGAGTAGGCAAATCTCTTATTAAAAAGCACAATGAAAAATAGAATTAACGTAAAAACAAAACCTCCACATTTAAACAGGTATGTACCTCAATTTCTCTAATCTATTTTTATATCATTTCATTTTCATGCAATATAATGACCATATTAATTCGCATAAAATATAACTTGACATTATTTGCTTAGCACACAAACATTGATGATGAGGTGAAGCCAATATTGAAGTCCATCATTGATCAGAACTCCTTGGAGGAATTCGTGCAGTTGGCTCAACTTTCAAACAAGAAATTCTCAGCTGAAAAAGAGATAACCATTATCAATAAAAAAGAAATTTTGCAGGGATCCGTGGAGAGTGCTACTGCTTAGAGAGAGCTATTGAATAATTTTCTGACAGAATCCACCATTAAAAATCCTCAATATCAGCTGCTGAAGATTCCACGTAAACCCTAGTGGGATAGCACTATGACAGCTCAAGAGATTCAAACCAGAGAGAATTTCGCATTTCTATAGTGGAGAAAGGATATTGCTTCTCTAGAAGAGAATAATGTTTTTATATGTTTGTTTTGATTTTAAGAGAAAGACTCTTCTTAATATTATGTAATTAAATGTTAATTTGGCAATCACTCCATTTGAAAAGAACTTAGAAGTATGGCGTTAACTGTGGCGTGTAATTGAAAAATCAGACATTTTGCTCCAAATCGTGGACGCAAGAAACCCATATTTCTTCTACTCTCAGGATCTCGAGAAGTATATCGCAGAGGTGAACCCAGACAAAGAATTTATGCTTTTAATTAACAAAGCTGATTATTTGACCACAGAGCTTAGAGAGCACTGGTCCAAATACTTCAATGAAAAGGGAGTTAAGCATTTCTTCTTCAGTGCCTTAGAAGAGCAGGATAAAATCGATAAGGATCAAGTTGAGGAAGAAAGTGAAGAAGACATTGAAAGCGGAGAAGAAGGAGATTCTGATACTGAAAAACCTAAGAAATTCAAGTAGGGATTGACTGTAGAGGAAGAAAAGAAGCAAAGATTTGAAAAGCTTAATGAAATCGTTTAGAAACTCAGCACACCACATATCTTCACAAGAACCGAAATTATGGATATTTTGAGAGGGAAATCCCTTTAAATGGGCAAGACTTTTGATGATAGATTAATGATTGGTTTCGTTGGTTACCCCAACGTAGGAAAATCATCAGTTATTAACGTTATTTGCTAAAAAAAGCGTGTAGGTGTTGCAAACATGCCAGGTAAAACTAAGCATTTCCAAACTCTAAACATGGAAGATAACATGTGCTTGTGCGATTGCCCAGGTCTAGTTTTCCCATCATTCACAAATTCTAAAGCTGAGATGATGTGCTGTGGTGTCTTGCCAATTGATACCATGAAAGATTATGTTTCCCCAATCTCACTTATTATCAACAGAGTCCCAAGAGAAGTTTTGTAATCCTACTATAAAGTTCATTTGCCACCAAAGAACTCCAAAAAGTACACAGCCAGTATTTTCTTATCAATTTATGGAGCCAAGAAAGGTTACGTGACTGGTCGTGGTATTCCAAACGAAGCTTAAGCTGCAAGAATTGTATTAAAAGACTATAACTCTGGAAAGTTATTGTTTGTGCATTTGAGACCAGATTACATTCTTGAGACTCATGGACCAATCCAATAAAGTGGTTTCCACGATACCAGATTCTAAGTCCTTAGCAGAGACACAAACAACGGCATGATTGAACAATCTAATAACAATTAAATAGACGAAGAGACTAAGAGTGAGCAGGATAACGAAGACGACTCTGATGATTTCGAAGATGATGACGAAGATCTTGAGGAAACCAAAGATGGTTCACTAAGCTTGAACACTGACTTAGTTTCTTCAACAACTGGCCCTATTGCAGTATCATCAAACAACATTAAAGTGGAAATCCATCACAAAGAAGACCTAATTGACAAGCAGTTCTTCGTTTTGAACTAACAAGTTACTGAGTTGAAGTTGAATAAGGGAGAGAAACGTGCTCTTAAATTCGCTATTTTGAGAGGAGTAAAGATTGATGAAATCCCCAACTTGAAGGAGTACTTGGGAGAGCAAGTGAAGCAAATGAAGGCCAAGAAGACCGTCAGAGGCATCCCAATAGCAAAGAAAACTCAAAATGGTGGTAGAGGCGGCAACAACTCAAATAAATTCTATGCCTTTGCCGAGCTTGACAATGGAAATGAAAGTGATTGAGATTATAAGCTTTGGAGTTATAGAAAAGGATTACTTGCAGAAATTAAAACTTTAACAAGTTCAAGATAGTAATTTTACTAATCATTTATATTTAATTAAGGACCAACTAGTTATTTTCAAATTCATACTTTATATATCAATGTATTTTTAAATATTAATATAATATAAAAATGGACTAACTACTCAAGAACTACATGAACAAAAGTGATAGTGATGATGAATAAGATAAGCAGTCTGACAATGAAAGTGATAAATCATCAACTCCTAAGAGAAACAACCTCCTGAATGATGATTCGGAAGACGACCTATATAAATCAGATACTGATAATATTGCAGTGGACTACAACGAAAAATAAGCAAATGACAATAATAAACATGATGATGATAATGATTATGATGATGAAGAGGAGGGTGATTACTATGATAATTAAGCTGCTTTAAAGCCAAAACTACCATCATTCAAATAAGCACTCTAGGATCAATTGGAGTCAACTACAACCTCTAATATAGCCAAAGGCCCTAAATTCCTGTATTAAGTGACTCAATAGAAAGTAACAGAATTTGACATGATGAATTCATTCAAGAAACCTCAGTAAGAGCAGTAAATGGCAAAGAAGAAAGAATATATTGTAGAGTAAGTTATTGAGAAGAAGAGTGAAGAGACTATTACAATAATATTATGCAATTTGGTAAAAAGGAAATTAAAATAACAATTAGATACTTTAAATATATTAATGTAAATTTATAATTTTTTTCTCACATACAGTTTAAAATATATATAGTACAACTTATGATCAAATCATATCAACCTTTTTTTATAAAATCTTTTGTTATCTTCTTTTCTATTTTACATAAACTTTATTTTAAAACTCTAAAAAAATAATATTTTATTCAGAACTGTTCTGTATTTTAATAATATCACTGCAAACCTAAGTGCAATAGAAAAGAGAATTGAAGAGCAGAATAAAGTAGTAAATCCCTTCTCAAAAAGCAGAGTCCAACTGTCAAGATTCGAAGAGAGAAAGCAAAAAAGAGAAAAGTAGAATGCCAAAAACGAGAGAGGGGAGAAGAGGAGAATGCAAAAACAGATCGAGAAAGATGACTTAAAATTAAAGAAACTTAAGAATGAGTTATGAAATTAAAGATTGTATAATTAATTTCTTAAAGATCTATATATCTATGTTATCAAAGAATAAAGGCTTGAAGCTGAACTTAGAGTTTAATGAATTATTTTATAGAATTTTATCATGATCCTAATGCAAATTCAGCATTTAGTAAGAAATTAATCATAGTTCTGATTTGAACATTTTCCTAGTCTAATGTCCTTAGTTTTTTATCTATTTTCATGCGTTTAGACTGTTCATGAAACAGCTATCTGTCAACTGCGTTCATTTCTTTTAATAGCTTTTGGCGTTGCTCCTGATCCTCCACTGCTTAGTTGAAGTCAAAAAGCTTAGGATTCTAGCTGCCTGCATTTATTAAATATTAATGACGATAAAACGCGATAATTTAAAGCATAAATTCTTGATTGTAGTATGCCAAGTTATCATCGCTGATTTTTCCAGTATTTGCCTTATGTATAAACTACCATAAAAATGTAATAATGAAGTGAATATATTGTATATTAAATTTTTGTTTATGAGACTAGTGATATTCTTAGTTTACTTCTTATAAAGGCTGATCTACTTCAAAAGAACTTTTGTTATTTTTACTCATCTCGCCGTTATGGTTCTTAAAATATCTTGAATTTTTCGTTGAATAATCTAATTCTATACTGTCTTTTTAAGGTTTACCATTAACTTTTCTTTCAGATTAAAAACCTCCAGAATGAAAATTTTTCCTGTCTGCATCTTAAGCAAACTTTGATTAATTGTCAAATTTCTCAGGAATTCTAAAATTTACAGAGCCTTCTTTGAAATCATTAATCCTTGACTGACTGAATTTACTCTTATGATAAGATTTCTTTCTTAAAGTATTTGGATTATTGGTGTTTCTTTGACTTGGGCTAAATGGAGTCTGTGGGATGTTGTCTTCGTCGCCGTTTGCGCCCTCGTTCATCATAAGTATAGAACATTCGAGAAAGCTGGAATTTGAGGAGGAGCGATCATCGCATTATAAAGGCTAGGGGAGGTTCAAATTTTTCATTTACTATGAGGATTTATTTTAGCTTTGTAACTTAGAGGAGGAAGAAGAGTTTAAGCGCTAGGCTGAATCTAAAGGTATCTCTGATTGAGAATTTTACATCTGATTATCGCAAAACTAAAATACAAAGAAAGCTATATTAATCTAAATGTTAAAAATTGAGCAATATTCACTTGACTGATCTCTATATTATCTAAGTCATCGCTCTGCAAATGTTAATTGCTTTAATTTTAGTCATTATCCTAATTTTCACTTAAGAAAAATTCATCATCAATATTTGCTATTTTAATTAAATCAGTTTGCAGTTATTGTGATGTATCAAATTCTTGGTCATTTCTTGAAGAATCTTGATCATTAATACTAGGCTAGTCATTATTATTTTATATGATTGATAAGTCTTCCTTTGCAAATTCTTCTCTATATAAAATAGTAGTGCGTTTGTGAGTTCTTGGATTATCACCAAAATTTGAACTTCCAAAGTTAGTGTTTGTTACTGTCCCTCCTCTAGTCTAAACTTCATTTCTTGTTCCCTTCTCTTTAATTTTTTGAAGTCCTACTTTTTTCTTTGGTCTCATAGTGAGACTCTTATCATTTTAGGACTAGGTCTGCTCTGTAATTGCTTGAAAAGCTACGGATGTATTTGTATTATCAAATTTAGAGGCTTACAATTAAGACTATAACATCATTCTATTACTACTACTACTTGCTCTCTGGGCACTACTATTGCCTTATTTCTAAGAGCAGCTACTTTAGTTTGCAGTTATACTATTCCCACCTTACATTTACGTCAAGTTAACAGTAGTTGTGCCTATTATTTTTGAGGTTCTCTTGCTATTATAGGGGCTTTTACTATGTGGCATCTATTTTATACTAGAAGCTAATTTTTAAGGAGCACCTAAAAGCTGAGTTCCTATTTTCTTAATGTCGTTTAACTTCAAGTCCAGCGTTGAATTTTAAGCTGAAACTTTCGATGTTTAATTACTTAAGTAATGATGTGGAGTGTTGTTTGAAGTTGGTTCTATGATATTTACAGAGACTTTTTAGGTAAGAGTGGGTGTAACATTCTTGGATTAAGTCATATTTTACTGTTAAGTTGAAGAAGTGAAAGTGCTGTTTGGTATCGTATAAGTTTAGGAGGATTACTTTGCAATAGATTTCTTGGCAACAGGCTTGGTAGAATTCATAATTGATTTTCTGTCTGACAGCAAATTTTGATTTTAATTCCCTTGAAATGGATTGATTTACATATTTTCACTCGTTCCCCCTTTGTTACCATTATTTATATTCAATGTCGAGGAGTGGCTCAACTGTGAGGATGGAAATAAAACACTGGAATTTGTTGATTAATAACCACTATTTTTGACTTAATCTCTATGGCTAGTTGTATTTGAAGTTTGAAATTTACTTGATAATGATTGGGTAGTACTGTTTGTTGGAGATCTTAGTGAGTTAATTTAATAATGACTTGCTGTTTATTTCTGGTTTAATCCTAATGTTTAAGTCTTTTTCATTTTAGATATATTTTATTATAAATCGGAATTCTGAAATATAAATACATTTTTATAAAAAATGAATCACATATAAATATATCATGATACAAAGCATTATCTATTTTTTAAAATAAAAAAATTAATGAAATTAAATTATAACCATTTAAGTTGTTTTAACATTATTTACGTTATAATTTACAAATACATAATTGAATTGGGTCAATATTTTGAAGTCTGTTTGTAGTATTCAGCCATCTCAGTAAACCCATACTCCTCACATATCTTCTACATATCAATAAATCTTTATTTCACATTGAATTGCATGTTTGACTGTAACTTTCTCAAGCACACTGGACATAAATCTACATAACCATTATAAAGAAATGTATTTCTACTTACATCTCTTGAACCTCCTCTGTTCTTAATAACTATTGAATCCATTCATGATGCACTCATAAAAAGTACAGTGAGTTAATCCGTACATATGCCCTATTTCATGCACCATAACATAGCAAGCATTTTCTAATAACTCATTTTCTGGGTCTTAAGCACTTAACGCTAACCCATTATTTTCTTCGAAGTTTGGGTCATACCTCCCGAAAGAGAAAACTCCTGTGCGGGAAGTGTAATTTGCCCAGCCAAAAACATAATTCCAAGAATCGAACGGATAGATATCTTGCATTGTTACTGTCAACATACAGTAGGCATCCTTTGGTACAAGTCTACAGTAAAATTAATTAAATATAGAAGAAATTATTACGGTAAGGTTTTCTTAAGGATTTAAGCTGCATTGTACTAAATCACTCCAGAATAAGGATTTTCTCTATTAGCTACCCCTTAATCCTCCAAGAATGTTTAAGATTTTGGGAACATTATCTCAATCTTCATGCCAGTATAGAAAGCCCCACAATATCTTTGAAGTTTTTCTATAAAGTCTGGAGTTATTGTGGGATCAATAACAAAGATGTAAATTTTATCTCTCTATTGAGTGACTAAATTTTTAACTCCTGGTTTTTAATAGAGATCATAAGTTTGGTCCTTTTCTTTGTGGCTGCACAACCAATCTCCACGATCGTGAATTTTCTTTGACATAAACAAAGTCTCGGCGTTTGTTAAGATATGCTTCAAGCATTTATCTTGACATGCCTTGATGTTAATGAAAATTTAAATAAATTAGTATATGGAAAAATGCCTATATTCATAAATGAATAAGATTATTTTGAGGTATAATTAATTCTCGCATTTCAAAAGATTTATTGCTTAAATAAAAGGGAAAAAAAATAAAGATGTTTCCTATAGCTTATACTCTTAAACCTTTGGGAACCAATTCATCACCAACTCTTAAATCAGCTGGTTTCTTTGTGGAAACTGGTGCTTAACTTTTAGATCTATTTGCAGTAGTGTTTGTCACAGCTGATTTCTAAAAATTTGATTGTCTTATGTTATTATTTGCTACTGGAGCTCTTCTTTACATTTCTTAATGATTCTTTAGTTTTATTTTTATTACAAAGTCAATTCATTTATATATTACAATTTATTCGATGAATTTCATGATAATTATATATGTCCTATCTATTTCTGATGTATTTTAATCTCTCTAAATGATTATATTTAGATCCTAATGCCTTGAAATAAATGAGCAAAAACCTAAAGCTACTATGTGACGATATCCTTGAAATTAAATCAGCCACAGTTAACAATAAGAAATAGAGGCAGCCCACTTAGACAAAGGGTCAGCAAAAGGTGAAGGGAGGGCAAGCTAAATTTTTATAAGTTTAAAATCAAGGAACTGACTTATAGAGAAACATATCTTTTCAGAGTAACCAGTCCAATTCTTAACAAAATTCAACAAACCCTCAAGTTACCAAGGATCCTAATCGATCCTTTACATTCATTGAGGAATAGCTGCTCAATCAATCCAATATGCCAAATGTTTTGTGCAACAATAACCCTAACTTTGTGGCTCATCACGCTCCTCATTCTTAGAATTAAGGAATGTAAAGTCTTCTGTCAAGTAGCCCCACTCCTATGACTGAGTTGGCAAATAGTTATAACAGAGGCATATAATATGTAATGAGGAAGTACCAATCAACTGCTGCCACACATAAACATTAAAGCCACTAAGTTCAAAAACTATCTTAAATCACAAATAGCAGCCCTAAAAATAAGAGGAGTCCTAATAATGGGAGAAAAACTGTGAAAATTGAAGATTCACGAAAGTGTATTCAACTTATCAATCAAAAATGAAGCAAAATATTATCAAAGAGCAGATAAAATAGTATTAATTTTATTTAGTAGTAATATTGAGGTGATCTAGCATGACCTCTCTCAATTTCCAATCAAATCAATATAAAAATTCAAACTATACTTTGCATGGCTAAATATCAAATAAAGCCTGTGTTTATGCTTATATTTTAGAGTTAACTAATGAATATAAATTTGATTAGAATTATTAATTGATAAAACCTAATCAAAAACTAAAGTTCTTATATAAATATTTCACATTTCAATAATCTCTTTGCGCAATTCATTTAAATTCAGTCATTTTACCTTCTTGTCTGTGTTAAATCTCTGCTCTATCAAATCTTCAAGGATTTGCAAGGCACTGTAGCTATGATTTATTTATGAAGTATTCTCAACATATTCTTTCCTTAAACTTTATGAACTTATATAGAGATCTGGATCGCATGTATTACTGCCCTAATTCTACTATAATTTAGGTTAATCTCCTTAACTAGCTATTCTCAAGTGAACTTAAGAGTTATGATTGTTAAGAGTTTATAGTTCATTGCTCATAGTATATTCACTTTATTAATTCTTACAGTGAACTGAATTTTTCTACAAATAAGGTTTTATGAAACTTTAAATGCCTCCTTATTTGGTTCTACCAGAGTTAAACTATGAAGAGCTGTCGTCGATTATGATTTCTATATTTACTGAGGATTCATGAAGTTTAAGGTGGTCTAAGTTATTCATATTGCTTGATCTACTAGTGTCTTGATCGTTTTGTAAATCTGATTTTATGAAAGTTTTCAAGGTATCTTCTAGATTTAAGTTACTCTAATCGTTGCTGTCTGCATCTCTATACATGCTGATATTAAATATAAAAATAAAAATAATTATAGCATTAATGAATCTGAGATATCCTTCTCAGATATTCTACTAAGACTCTTATTATTTCGATTTCTATCAATTGATCCTAAGACTGCTCTTTTCTTGTCACTTTTTAAATCCCTGTATTCTACTATATTATTTTAAGAGTTTTACTTTTGATTCATTTTATCTTCAATGCGTTTCTTTGCTTCTTTGATCATGTTGTCCAATCTTAATCTTTCCTTCTCTTCTTTTCCCATGTATTTTCTTGCTGAGTTTTTAGAATATGTAGGGCTTCTGGGACTGCAAGAAGTTTTACGTTTTAATCCTGCGGAGGATGGACTTTGGCACATAGCATTAGATTTCAGAAAAGAAGTCATTACTTGGCAGTTATTGAAGTCATAAGAATAAAAATTCAACTAAATTATTAGAGAATTTAATTATAGACTATTTCTCGTTAAGCTAGGTAATTTATGAAGGAAGGGAGAACTATGAAGAGAAAGATTCTTATCTATTTTGTTCTTATTAAGTTTTGTAAATATCTAGTATTTTGCTTCGAGTAGGTGATCTTGGGGAACCATGAACTAAAGAATTTCTCGATTTGTAAAGTCTTGTATATACATAAAATTTTATAATGAACCCTAATAACTCATGAAACTTGTTAAAATATTAATAACTTTAATTATATATATTTACATCTTTGATTTTAACTCCTTCATTGACTTAAGGAACAGTTACAACTTCTTTACTTATGGTATCTTTCTAGCTTTATAATTTCAATCCTTACATCTCCTTACTACTCGCCTATTTCACCTGACTGATTTTCTCAGAACTCTAAGATAAGTAAGAATTTAAGTTTTTCTATTTCTAACTGCTCTTGCTATTGACATTTTTCTACAATTTATCAATAGATTTGCTAGAATTATTCCATCTTGGAAGTTGTTTTATTGATTTTTAAGCTGATAATTAAGTTACAACATTAGAGTTTTAAGGATTTACTAATCTTGGCTTAGAAGTTTATCTCTGTTTTGATAGACTTTACACTGGCTAGCTCCTTTACTCAGTCAAAATTGATGAAGATTATATAATATAAAATTATGGAGAATTTTAATTTAAATATAATATATTTATAAATTCACGAAGAATTAATCTAAAATATCAATAAAAGCTATATATTCTAAACTGCAGAGTAAGTTGGAAATGCAGGGCAAGATCGGGTTAATTATATTGAATAAAATACAATAAATTAATAATTAAACACTATTGTAAAAAATGATGAAAACTAAATTAGAAAGGCAAGGTTCTCGTGATTTAAGTTCTTACTAAGATGAGCAAGACAGTGATGATTTCAAAGTCAAAAATGGTGGAATAAATAATTTGAATGATTTACCATATGAAATTATTCAGAATTCCTAGCTTAGAGGAACTCAGCCTATCCTCAATAAAAATAGTCTAAATTATTTTAATTAATCCAACAAGACTATACATTCAAGGTTATTGTGATAGGGAATTCAGGAGTAGGAAAATCCTGCATAATGCAAAGATTCTTACGTAATGAATTCCGTGACGATCACGAGGTGACTCTAGGTGTAGAATTCGGTTCTCTCTATATAAAAATGGAATAAACTTTGTTTAAAATGCAAATTTGGGACACAGCAGGTCAGGAATCTTTTCAATCAATTACTAAGACATTTTACAGAGGAGCACACGCAATTCTCTTGACTTATAGCGTGGCTAGTATGCAAAGTTTCTAGAATTTGGAATATTGGTATAATGAAATCAAAACTCAGAGTGAGCCTGATGCAGCCATAGTATTAGTTGGCAATTAGAAAGATAAAATATCGTAGAGAGAAGTCAGCTATGAGGATGGTTTGAAGTTTAAAAATGATAAAGATATTGACATTTTTATTGAGACCTCTGCAAAGACAGGCGAAAATTAATATGAATTATATTTTATTTTGATTGTGAAATCTCCCAATTTGTCTGTATGTATTAATTTAATTTAAAAGCAAAATGTCCAAGAAGTATTCATTACAGCAGCTAAAATTCTATACACTTAACACAAATAGAAAATATAAAAGAGTAAAGTGAATTTAATGGAGAAAGTGTAAAGACGCAGGTTGAAGAGGACACTTGCTTAACAAGACAAAAATAGATAGTGTGCATGTTGAACAACAATATGAACTATAATCTTTGTGAAAAATTATTTGAAAATCAATTATTATATCCTAGTGTGTGAAAGGTTAATATAAATTCAATTACATCTAATATTTTTAATTGAATTATAAATTATATTTTAAACTTAATTAGAATAGATTGATTGTTTTGCAAATATTATGATTAAATATTGGTAGCTTAGTATATCAAGTTATAAACTGAAATATAAATTTAAAATTTAACGAATAAAATTTATTTAATAAAAGAATTGTTTTTTAAAATGTCGATATGGTTCCCATTACTACCATCCCAGAACTAAGAATTCTTAAGCTCCTAAAATTTTATTAGTTCTACAGTGACATCCAATAGCTCGACATTATTATTTCCATGAAACAATAACAACATCAAAATAGAAATGGAAAATAATTAATTAAACTAAGAGTCTGATGAAGAAATAAGTTCTTTGTTTTTAGAGGAACCTGATCTATAGAAAACTGCAATTGAAGTTAAGTAGAAATTGAAATAATGCAAATTCATGACTTGCAATATATTAATTTATATAAATAGCTGATTAATTCAAAATATACACTAAATTTATATGGTATATATTTATTTTAATGACTTCAAAGCATCAAATAAAATCAGGAATAACTTAGATTAACGCACATTTCGAAAGTGCAGTCTCAACTATATGCAAATTAAAACAAGAAGTTATAAAAGAATTCAAGAAATGCCTCTAACTAAAAAATTACAAACAATAAATGGAGGAAGTGAACCACGTGTATAAGCTTATCAAAAGATAGTTTCAGGATGTAATTGATTAGGCATAAATGGGTTTACATTAGAATTATTAAGACTAAATAGTAAAAAGTGAACTTGAATCTTCTGAAGGATAAGATCTGCATTTCATGAAAAAAGAGCTAAATATGAAGCTTGGTGAGTGTAATTTAAACTTGGGTTTGCTCTTGAATGATAGAAATTTAAAAGAAAATGTAAAGATTAAATTACTATCAAATTAGTTGGCTACTTAGAGAGAGTTAAGCCAAGTTATTAAGAATAGTATTAGATTGTAGTTTCCAATTGAAATCAATAAATTTGATCTTGATTCTCTCAATTTCTCATCAATTGATAAAAGTGTATAAACTCCTTAGAAAAATATGATGAGCTCTAATTTACTCTCAAACCTATCAAATATTGGTTTTTAAAGCACTTAAGCAACATAGGCTTTTGGCACAAATAGGAACTTAAGTTTACTAAGTGCTAAGAGAAATTCTAAATTAATGGATAAAATTGGTTCATAATTATCAAAGACAAGTGTCTTACAAGAAATAGAGTCAAGAATCAGTGATCAAATTCTGTCTACCATAAATTCACAAGATAAAACTTTTGACTTGAATTAAATTTCTTAGCAATTCCAATCTAAATCATACATTAGAAGTAAGTTTAATTGTTTCTTAATAAACTTTTATTATAGCAATTATGGATTAGAACAAAAACAAGTATCATGGAGAGATGTAAGCAGTTCCAGGGACCTCAGGAGATTTGATAAAACATGGGCAAGGAGAGTTAATTTACTGCGATGGCTCTTCTTACGAAGGATCTTGGCATTAAGATAAGCGACATGGTCAAGGTGTACAAATCACGACAGCAAAAGATCGATACGAAGGCTTTTGGTATGACGATCAGAAATCAGGAAAGGGCAAGATGACTTATTACGATGGCAGAGTTTACGAGGGTGAGTGGAAATTCGATTGTTAACATGGATTTGGTACTATGAAGGATCCAGATGGGTACTACTACGAGGGAGAGTGGCATATGGGGCTTCCTCATGGCCAAGGGTTTGCTTGTTTCAAAGATGGATCAAGGTATACTGGGTCATTCCTACAAGGAGAGAGAAATGGATACGGGGTCAACACTTTAAAAGATGGTAGTGAATATGAAGGACTGTGGATGAAGGAATAGATGCACGGACAAGGAGTTTACAAAAGATTTATGTTTAAGTATAATCTAAATATGACAAGAGTTCTGACCGAGACCCCCCCTCCTACCCCCTCTCCCCCTCAGCCGAGACCCCCCCCCCCTCACACCGAGACCCCCTCACTTTATAGTAATTTTTGATAAACTTATTTTTTACTCAAAATAAAGGAAAAATAATATTACAAGTATTTATAAAGAGATAAATAGAAGGAAAATTATTGGGAAAATTATTATTATTTAGTTAAATAAAAGTAAAAAGCAATGTTATTTTAATTATTTCCCTATTGGAGATTGTTTTCAAAAAGGTTGACGAACTTATTGAAACATATCAAGTTATATCTATAATGGTAATAGCGGCCCGCAGGGCAAGAAATTTATTTTGAGTAAAAAATAAGTTTATCAAAAATTACTATAAAGTGAGGAGGGGTCTCGGTTGAGGGGGAGAGGGGGGTCTCGGCTGAGGGGGGGAGAGGAGGGGGTCTCGGTCAGAACAGACAAGTTTACAAGTATTTTGATGGTAGGGTATTTATAGGAAAGTTTGAAAATGGCAAGAAAAATGGAAGAAAAACAAATTTATAATTTTATATTTATTAGAGGGGAGCTAACAAAACTTAATGGTACTATAGTAGAAGGTGACTGGAATAATGATGCATTAGTTAAAATTATAAAAGAAAGTAAACATTGATCAGAATAAACAAACGATAATAATATACAACTGTGAAATAAATATCATTAACTATTAATGGAAATATAACTTTTTATATGGAATTATTAAGCGGTAAACATATATTTTATTTTTCTTAACATGATTATGTTTGAATAAAATGTATAATATTTAATAATAAGTTGTAGTTTAATTAATAAAATAAATAAATCACTTTGAAAATTTATCAAATCTATTTGGGGATAGTGACCCTCTGACTGAAGTTAAATTTGATTGATCCTCTTCTATTACTTTGGATAAATTCAACTAGCAATAGCGCATTTTAACCAGATTAATCTCATCCCTATCTTCACAATCTGCATCATTCTTGCCTACTTACACATCTGAGAATATATCATAGTCATCTGCTATCCGCATATGATTATACTATGAGTTATTTCCACTCTCTTGTTGAAGAGCTATCAATCTTTAAATATTGGTATTATCACTGTAAATTTGATCTTCAAGATCATTATCTAGCAGATCTATGGTCTCTCTATGAATCTTTAAATCATTATGAAGAAGTAGCTCTTCACTGCTATTGTTTTAAATTTATTCATGATTTATCATAGACATCAACATTTATGCTTTAGATTAAATAGTCCTCATTCTTAGTTCATCCTCTCTTTAATTTAGTTACATGTCCTCTCTTAATTCTAATATTAATCTATCAGCTATTTCATTTTCCATTTTAATTGATTGGATTTCTGATTTACGCTGTTAATCAATGCTTCTTATTGCCATCACTTCTTGTTCAAGGAAATATTAAATAATTAAATAAAATAAAAAAATTAAAATTATTTTATCAAGGTTTTGAGTGAACAAATCGAAGTGATCCTAGGCTTATTAGTGCTTATTCTATAATTCGTATAACTCTTAACGCTATACTTGCTCCTTTTGTAAGAATAATTCCTTCAAATTCTATATATCCTTATCGAATTTAAAATTTAATTCTTTTTATTTTTATTGAGAAGACAAGTAATTTTAAATGTCTTAACTTAGGTTTTCATTTTGAATCTATAGTTTCTTCGTGTCTCTCTAGAGTTATTATAAAATTTTGAAGTATCAAATGATTAATTACAATTTGATTTATTTAATAAAGTATACAGATTATTTAATTATAATCTTTCATATACTTTTGATCTTTAATTTCCTGCAATTTTTTCTATTTCTTTACAATCATAGCTTTAAGCTCTTTAGTGCTTTCATCCATGATTTTATTCAAACTTTCCAAATATCCATTTTTATGAGAAGATTCCTTATTATTTTACAAATTTTTTATTCTATTGCTGAGTTTGACAATATTTTTAGGGCTTGTCTATGTCAAACTGTTAGAGCGAGATCTGAAAGTCTGTTGCAATTCCCTTGTACTAGATATGTTAAATTTATTTTGAGATAGTACCTTGAATGAATTTGAAGATACTGACCTCGGTCTCACCATGGAATCAAAGTTTTTGTTATGTTAATACAATAAACTTCCTCTAATTTGTGTTTTTAAAGATGTCAGAGTTGGTTATCTGACACTTCTTATTGAAAGTTATGAGGTTGATAAACTGCTATTAAAAAGTTGCCTGTTTTATGTGATTTAGAATCTATTGGTTTTTGATTTTGAAAGTTCTTAACATTTCATTCTTATGGAATCTCTCGAATTCATTGTATTGGAATAAATTTCCTTTAGTTAGAATTCATTTTTTAGAGGGGTTTTATTTTTAAAATTCTAACTCAATCTCAAATTTAATTATTTCTATTATACTACTAGATTTTGTTGAGAAGTTAATTAAAGTTAAGTTTTGCATCTTTCAGTTTATTATGGATAAACTGAGCTTTCTTTTGATGCAAAATCTTTCTCTTAATCGAAAGAACAGTCTTAAAATATAAATCTTAAATCCCTAACTGCTTCTTTATTTTTAGATACTTCATCTTAATGAATGTCACTTTGTTTAATTTATTCAATGGAAGTCTTACTGTTATAATTTGAAAGTTTTTCAGTCATAAACTTTGGTGATTTGAAGACAATATTTCCATAGGGTGATTGAGCGACTTAATTTTTCAAAATATTTGGAATATTTGATCCATATTAAGGAGACAGAGAGTTTCTTGAGGAAGCATATGAAGGTATATTGGAGTTCTTTTTAATCATATTAGGGGATAATGAAACTTTGCTTGAACTTTTATCTTTAAAACTTGTTTTTATGTATAAAGGAGGTTTTGAGCTGTTTCTAAGAGGAGAAATAGAATTTCCAGTTTTTTGTGTTTCTTTGTTCCTATCTGGGGAAGTATTTATCTTTGGTTTAATTTGTAGTTGTATATTGACTAATATCGGCATTTTTTTATTTTAAATTTAAGGTTTGTTATTGTTTTGTCTTAACTCTCCTTCAGATTAAACTCTTGATTTGTTCTTTAACTCGATTTCAGATTCTGTATTTTAGACAATTATTTTTGGATCTTCTTTAGCTTTAATCTACTTTTTTATTATCTGATTATGACTTAAAGTTGGAACAGAGATTTTTATAGAAGATTAATTTTACTAAGGCCAGAGATTCACTTATGTTTTATGAAGCAAATTAGTCATAGATTAAGTATTGAATTTTGATTTCGAAAATGAGGATTATTTATTACTGTTTAAAGGACATATTTTTGAACTAGAAATTGAAAGTTAGTCAACATATTTTGAGTCTATTGTATTTCTTGATAATTAAGTTTTACCTAGATTTTTCAGCTTTGATCTTTTTTAAATAAAGTTATTTTAAACAGCTTATTAACTTATTTTATTATGGTCGAAATTGCTATTTTAATTTTTCTCTTGCTTGTTTTACTTTGAATTTCAACCTTCTCTTGATGTAGCAGGAACTCTAATTTGATATAATGGTTGTTCTATGTTTTACTATTTTTTCTTTGAATGATTAATTTGATCAGTTTATTAATAATTTATTCTTTATATAGGTTTATTTTACATTCCCTAACTTCCCTAAATTTATTAAGTGTTTGCTGTTGATGCCAAAGTATCAGTCTATATTATTTCATTTTGCAGAGTCTGGAAAATTGTCGGTAAATTAGAAGTTGAGAAGGAATTAAAAGATTCGTTATCTGTATCAAACTAAATCAGCTGGCTTATATTATCTTATTCTTTTACGTTAGTGTCTTTAGCTTACTAAATTTTAGTTTTTTACATCATTTCTTTTTAACTCTTTTATTATAGTTTTTATTTCATGAATTAATTATACCATTTCCTAATCAATTTCTAATTCTAACATAATTATATAGCTGCATATTGAAAATTTTTATTAAATTATATAATTTAGATTTCTACAATAAAAATGAACTAGTTAAAATCCAGGCTATTACGCTAGCAAGAACTATAAAGACACCCTCATGAAGAGATTTTGAAGCACGCCCCTAGAAACCTTTCTGAAGTCACAACCGCTCATGAAGTAAATATAAACTGTCCTCCCCAAAACATCTACACCAAGCCCAAAAGGTTTTAAATCCTTGAAGAACAGAAAACTTTTCATTTAGATTAAAAGAAGACAACTTTTCGTAAAATATTGGATGGAATTTAACAAGAAGCGTTTTAAGAGGGGGATACAGGTAAAACTTTGAGAGAAAGCTTAAATATGCGATAAAGCCAATATAATCCATTTTTAAATGCTGCATTGGGATAGAGCTAGGGAAATAATTTCGACAGTAGTTAGCTTGGCGGTTCTTTCAAAGTCAAAACTATAAAGAAGAGCAATATTAATTTTATGAAGAGCACAGCCTCAAATAATTAAGCAAATTAAGCATATGGGACAAACCAGCAATTTAGCAGTGGTCATGGGGGAATCGGCATGAGCAACTTCAATATTGTATATAGATAAGGGTTTTATGAATAATTATATAAACTTAATTGAAATTAATACATTATTTTTATCTAATTCTTGAAACTATGTAATTTATAATTGTTATATATTAATACTAATGAAAATCTAATTTATTTTTTACAAATAATCTTGGAATTTAGTATATTTAGCAATACAGGAGGTTCTTATAATAAGAGACCGACAACTGAAAGTTTGCAGCATCGATCTTAACAACCACAGCAGCAGATAAATTATCATCTAGAGTAACTTAAATCCCTCTAAAACATGAAATCCGACCCCTTTTAAAAATAAAAATTGGAGTTTAAAGACGGTGAATCTGATATTGCTAAAGTTTAAGAGAGTTCTTTGAAATAATTGACTTCAATTATCAAGCCAAAAATGACAAACGATGAAATAAGGCGAATTGATAAGAATCTCTCAGTTTAAAAGAATCTTATAGAGAGAGCATCATCTATGCCAAAGTCAGTTGCTCCATTTTTCCCTAATAAACGTTAGTAATAAAATAGAATGATATTTAATGAAATCTTTGTGGTACCTAAGCAAAAGGAACTGGAAGTATTGAAGCAAAAATAAGAAGATCATCTGGATTTATTAAGTAATTAAAAAATCATATAGAAGGCAAGGGAAGAGAAAGCTGAAATGGAACGCATAAAAGAAATGAAAAATTGTGATGTTAATCATGGAAATATGTTGAATGAGAGCTAATATGAGCTAAGAACATCAACAATGAAAAACTATAAAAAGGTTCGTTAAGAAATTAGATTAGATGATGGAGGAGATTCTATTTTAATGGAGCTTACACTGAAAGAAAATACTGTATCCCCTACAAAAGAAAATTCAAAGTTTTAGATTCTATCTACTGATCATGATGAGCAGATTGACATTATTATAGTCATAGTTTCTAAGAATCTATTCTAAATTTAACTATATTGAAGTGATAATGAAAAAGTTTAATTCTACTCAATCAGAAAGTAAATCAAGCAAAGGGGTGTCTCTTAAGCAAAAAGCACCTTCCCAAAGTTTTTTCTCTCAGTAAATTCATGTTCAATGTCCAGACGGTTACAATGCTACAGTAGCTGCACCACTCGCTCCAGGTTCTGGATGGGCTCCAAGTATCCCAGCTGGAAATAAAAACCTCTTTAAATCTTCACTTTAAGATATGACAATGAGAGCAAGAGCTGGAGTGCAAGTGGGAGATGTTTAAAAAGAAGCGCATATGGCTTATTGTTTGGGTGTTCTAAATGAGAATCAAGAGCATTACGATTAGGTATGTAAAAATCAAGATTTCTTAAATTTTTTATAATGTAGGCAGTAAACTTCTTTAAAAGGTTTTTCTTTTGTGCAAGGATGCTTGATGACCCTGTAGGTTCATCACTAGCTCTAAATAGAATAGCTGTTGCTTATTATAAGAAGAGGAAAATAAGAAAAAGTTTGAACTTTCACATGAAACATTGCGAATTTACTGATAAGGAAAATGTGTTTGCTGCCTATTATAACATTGGAATCTGCAATAGAGTTCTTGGTTCATACATTAAAGCAGCAGAATATTTTTATAAAGCACTAGAATGGGCACTTTATAGAGATGTATAAATTAACTTAAGTCATTAATTATAATCTAGGACTCAGAGAGTTCTTGTATATGCTATGGACAAATAGGAGTGATAAACTTGCTATAGAAAAACTTAGAAGAAGCAAATGTAAACTTCAATAAATGTTTGGAGATAGCTACAGAAATCAAGAATTAAAGACTTTAACTAGATTGTCTTTTGTGCTTGGGTTATATAGCCTTCGATAAGTAATTCTGGAAACTCACGAAAGACTATTTTGATTAGGCATATTTTGTAAGTTTATTGTCTCCTTGAGATTTAGTTTTTTTCCCCTCAAATTACCAGTAATCTTTATGTTTATTGTAGAAAGCCAAACAGCTGAATGAAAACAATATGGCAGAATAATGTCTTTGTAATGCAGGTATTGCTTCAGGAAATTTAATGATGAACGACTAGAAGAAAATGATGGATTAATTTTACAGAACAGCTGGCACTAATGGGTTTGGAATATCCTAATCTGCCTTAAATGACTCTGAAGAGGAGGAAGAAGACGAAGAGGTAGATGAATTTGAGAGAGATTGAATATCATTATATTTACTGTTTATTTTAAATACTATAGACAAATTCTATCAAGCTACAATGATCCAACAATTTTTCTTAGAAATACAATTTAATTCAAACATTCACTCACTTAAGGCTTTGATTAAATCAATGACTGAATAATATACACTTATAGCTCCACAAGCCAATCCAAACACTATTATTACATAATGTATTATTTTCCATTTCGTTGTAATTTGATCCTTAAAAGCCTTGTTATAAAGTAATACCTGTATAAAAAGTAAATCATAAAAAGTTCCAAATCTTACTGGTATAACGAAAAGAGAAATTGTGCTTGAAAAAGCGCCATTTAAATTAAGAAAACTTCCAAATTTAGGTACACAAGTTGCCACTAGTCCAGTTAAAAATATCAAAAATGTCCTCATCATTATTCGTTTAAACTAAAAAGTATAGATAAGTTTGAAGTTTGTATTTATACCTTGGGAAAAAATGTGAATGGAACATATAAATAAAGTCTTGATTTTTCAACAATCTCAAAAGCTGATAAACTAAATAAAGGGATACTAGCTAGTAAACTTATTGAGAACATAAAATTATATAGTAAAATTATAATTTTAATAGTATATTGAAAGACAATAGAGACATTTCATTGTTGTAGTCATATTATTTTTTGGCATATTTAAAGTAATCATGTCTTTCGTTTCATTACCAAAGCTCTAAAAGTAAATTGATAAATTATGATGTATAGATTTACAGAGTAACCTATAGCAGCAAATGTTATGCACATTATCATGACAGTTATCATTACTAGTTTGAAAGTTTTTTCAAAGTTCTTTGGTGAGTTTGATGCTTTATGCATTGTCAATACTATTAAAAACTAAAATATTATAATATAAATTTGGTAATATTATGTAAAAAATTAAAATCATGAATCCTGAAATCAAGCAATAAATCAAAATAAATAAATATATAAAACTTATATTATTTTGGAAAATAAATAATCATATAATTAATTTACTCAATTATATAGATTTTATTTTGTTTCAATTTTAAAAATATACGAAGTTTTGATTGTACTAGAATCAAAAGCATAAAGAGCTATGCCAAAGAATAGAGGTAAAACAGATAAATATAGTAAATTATAAAAGTTAAATTTATTATAGATTGGCAACATCCAGCATCTTGATTTATTAAAAAGTGGTTCTCATTCCACTTTACTCTTGAGTTTCATATTAATTACTTAAATTACCAATACTGTAGTACATGATCACAAATACTATAAATTACTTTAATTTAATTAATAATCTTACACCCAAACACAATTGAGCAGCTAGCAAAACCAGATAGAAAAGATACTTTTCTAAAGCTTTAAAACCAGCAAATGGGCCATTGAATCAAAACAGATATTAAAACATATAATTTCCATTAATCGCAAGTCTAGTGGTCACTCTCCAGACATATTATCTAGTCAAATTGCTTTGATATGAATACCAGATAGGCGGCACAGGAGCCCAAAAGCCCTGTTGCAAAAAGTAATTCTATAATTAGTTTTCCATTTTTACCAAATAAAGCATATGAGAGGTCAGTTACTGTTTCGTATTTATTGCCTAGCTTTTGCTTTGTTGGTATCTATAGTAGCATTTATTCAAAAATATGTAAATATAATTATAGATAAAATTACACGAATAAATATTGTATACATAGAGACGATTGCAATAATAAATATACCTATAGAACCTCCTACAACTCCAACTAACTAAAATGTATGAGGCAATGCCAAAATGCCAACACCAACGAAACTCTTAAACAAATTGAATATTACTACAATAAATAATTTTCGAAAATAAAATAAAATAAATTTCGTAATATAATTCGGAAAATTAATAAGAAATTTATACAGTTTTTAAATTATTGTATTGTATTTAAATCTTAGCAAAGAGTGAATAAAATTTTCTCTTGTAAATATTCCGTTTATACTAACATTTAATTTAAAATATTTAAAATATATCAATTATTATGTTGTTTTTTTTAATTTGAATAATATCACTGCCACTTGTCCTAAATTACCTTTCTTTAGAGATGAAGTAATTATAAATTTGCTAAGATTAAGTTAATTCTCGTGATCTCCTACTTTATCTTATTCTTGATTTTAAGCGTAATTTATTTAATTTCTAACACCCGCAGAGCTACTACTGTTGAATAAATCACTTTTCCTTTTCTTTACAAGTTTCATTTTTTGTTGCTTAGTCTATTCTTTTGTGCTCTCCATGTCGTCTATATATAAAAACAGTCAAATAAAAAACCAAAAAAATTAATATTGATAATATCAAAGTATGACCTATACTCTCTTACCCTGAAACTGACTATCTCTATTGGTGCTTTAATGATCATTCTAGTAGTACTAAGCATATAAATCAGTGTCTAGATTGTTGCACAATTACATGTCATTATGTAAGTTGATTTCATGAATAATGTTCTCCAAGTTTTAGCACTCAAATAGCTTCACACTTTTGAAGTCAAAGTTTTCAAGTTCATCATTTAGATAGTTTTTGTTTTAATTTCTATCGTTATCCTATGGGTTTTAGCTTCCTGGATTGTCCTTATTCAATTAATTTGCGTCTATGTGAATCGAAGAGATGTCCTGGAATTAGTAGCTTTAATTGGCGTCGTGTAAGTGATGACTCACATATATTTATTTTTCTGGAGGTTGAATAATCCCTGAGTCTAGGTAGCTGTCACCCTCATCACCTTCAAATTGCATAGTCTTTACTTCCTTATCATTAATTTATAAATTAATTATAGTTTCAGTAATTTAAGGATAAAATATTTAAAAATTGATTGAATTTAAAATTCTATTATCAAAAGCAGAAACTGAATTCATTGGTAAATTTTAGTTATCATTTTCTTAGTGATTTTAAAAACCAGGGTTTTGGGTGTAGCCTTCTCGGTTGCTGTCATACATATTATCTTAGTATTCTGAATCCAAGGATTATTCATGTTCATTTATTATATAATAAAAATAAAATATTAGAATTTAATTAAAAAACTCTATACAATAAATCATTTAGCTTTTGATGGTGGAACTATTTATTATCCTTTATTTGACTTGTAATATTTTTCTAAATACTGTTTCCATTTTTGAACTATGATGTTGTCATGTCAATTCAAAATAATTTCTAAATTAATATTTGGAATAAATCAATATTTCATTAACAATCTCTTTTTTAAAATGAATCGTTAAAATTAATTAGCAAATTAAGTTTTTCAAATAAAATCATTCATAGTTACTAAAGTTTCTGTTCAATTTATTATGATATTGCTATGTTTGATAGTTTTATTCCGATATTTGAATAGATTTGTTTTAATTCTCAACTAAAATGTTGCTATGGTCCATTTTTAAAGTAATTTTAATAGTTAAAAAATAAATGCATTTTGCTTATAAAACTTCGATTGAACTTTTAGTTTAAACTTGCTCTAGATTTTACAAATGCACTGCTATTCATTAAACTAAATAAAATATTACTTAATTAGTGTTCAAGTAATTGAATATTAGATTAAGTTATGGTTTAGTTGTGCTTTAATAGTCATCGCAGTTGGCATTCTAAGTGTAGAAGCTTATGAAATATACTATTTTTTAGGTTATATCATTAAAGATTGGTCCCTTATCAAACTACTCTAAGAATATTTACTACTTGCCTTGTTTAACTAATTTTAATAGACTATGGATGGATTATGTAGAGATTACTGATCGCTATGATGTATCAAATTTCTTTCTTTCATCACGCTATAAAAAAAGTTAAATAGAACTTATTAAAAATAGTCAATTTATTTTTTTGTAGTATTTTTTTTATATTTGATCTCGAATTGAAATAAGCAGATTATAAATTCCTACTTTCTATGACTTTGTCTTTCTTTTAGAGCAAATGTTTCTTCAATATTATAGCTGATTTTTGTTATATAGCGTTTCCATATTACTAAGTTTTTTAAAGTTTTAACAAGGATATATTGCTATACTGCTCGTTCTATAATTAGTCTAAATCACTCTTACTATTTTAGTTAATTTATCTAAAACTATAATCTTAAAGCTATTTATTTGAGGTTGAAAAGTTCCTATTTGTATCTAGAGTGTTTTGAGTCAATCTTTGAGTACTTTTACTGTTAAGATTTTGCAGGTCATTTTTTCTATAGATTTGGTTAGAGGGTTCTAGAGACTCCATAGTTGTTACTGTGTTATTTATATAGTTTTAGTTACTATAAAAAGCAGAGGGTATATGATTTCTTGATTTTAGGTCTTTTACTTGTAAGTCTTTTTTTATTGTGAAAGTTGCAAAATTTGCTTTATTTTATAAAAGAGTGTTTATCGGTATCATCTTTATGTTATCTTAAGTAAAATAAATTTAGCCATAATAAGTAGCATTTTATTCTTGCATCGTAGAGGGTTCTAAACCTTATATTGGCAGAATTTTTGGATTTTATGCAAATCTACCATAGAAATTTAATTATGAAGACTGCTCTTCTGTATTTCGAAAGACTTTCTTTTATCTTCTTTTTTACTAATTAGTTTGAATTACTCTCTCAACTTTTCGAGAAGGAATTGGTTCTCCCCAAAATGTGGTTTTAAAAAAGTCGATATCTTTTATTTCCATATCCTTTGCTTCCTCTTTTTTACAAATTAATTTTGTATTTTCAACATTTGATTTAATTAGTTTTTCACTTCTAAATATTGATTGATATATGTTGCCTTCTTTTAATAGTGAAGTCTTTTACAAATATTGCCAAGTTTCTTCATTAGTTTTTATTCTTTGATAAAAGTCGCTAGTCTTTAAAGCAAGCAATATTCCATTTTGTGAAACACACTTAAGCGTGGTTGTATAGTCTCTCATTTTTATAGCATCCTCTTCTCCAATCATATTTCCCCTACTTACAATTGAAATTCTTTAAGAATAGACGTTATCTGATTTCTGGAGTGTAAATTAAATTTGCCTATCTGACTTTCTTTAGTTGGGTGAAAGAATTTAGGGTCCTAAGTACTTCGTCAAATTAGAATCATCTTGAATATGAGGCCTCATTTTTTTAGTAATTTCGAATTCTCCATCAAGGACAATATAGATAAATCTACAAATATCTCCTTCCTTATAAATAGTCTGGTTTCTAATAAACTTTTGTCGAGTAAAATAGTAAGTCAGTTTAGATAATGCATTTTTAAACCAATGATTAAAATGAGGCATCTATTTTAAGAACTCTACAAATTTATTCATATTTGCTTCTTCAAATCTCCCTAATATTTATTCATAATCTTTCTTCTGTAAAACCAAAAAATGAGCATCTGTCATGCACTTGATAGTAGCTGCTCTTGGTTTATTAGATATTAATGCTAACTCCCCAAAGCTTTAGCCAGACTTAAGTTAGGCAACTTCTACTAAGTTTTATCCTGCTATGTTATTTTAGTCTTATAATATTTGGGCTCTAGTGTTTGCAACTTTTTCATTTCCGCTTGAACCCTTTGCCAAGCCAAAGTATCTATTGTTTATGTTATCGACTAAAGTAGCTTTTCTATTTATACCCGAACCAGACATCAATCTTTGCACATCCTGATAGCTGTTTCCATGCATTAGTTTTCTCTTAGCATTTTAACTTTATTCCGTTCCTGAACTAAATCTCATGACTGACTCATCCATTTGTGAACTTGAATCGTCTGTATTTTTATCTTTTTTCTTTGGAACCAATACTGCAACCTAACCTTCAAGCAAAATGTAAAATTTATCTCCATAATCCCCTATATGATATTACTTAAATTAACTATTATTGAAAATATTGTAGTAATTTACCATAGCAGAAAACATTTTTATTTTAATGGAAGTATTCATGTTTTGCTCTTTCACATAAATAATTAAAATCAGTTTCTTTCATATCTCTTCTTTCTTAAAAGAATTTGATTGATTTTAAAAATGGCAGTAAAAGCTGTATATCTGCTTCTTTTCTTTAATCTGGCTTTTTTTTCAATGTTCCTATAGCTGCCTAAATTTAAAAGTAAAATATTATAAAATCTTACTGTAATGAGTTTTGAATTAAGTGGGGGTAGTGATTTTATTGTAATTTGATTGAATTCTCAATATAAAAAAAGTAAATTTAAAAACCTGTAAATTTAAATTCTAAAATATTAATTTTAAATTATTCAAAATATATTAATATGTTTAAATATTATAAAAATAAAGTTAATTTACTTGTTATTTTTTAATAGAAATTTTAATTCACAATTTTTATGTTTTTATAGATAAAACTTAAGATTTTAAAAAGGTTAGTGTAATTAAAAATTTTTAGCTTTCACTTTAAATAAAATTTTCCCTTAATAATTAATTATAAACTTTTCAAAAATATTTATTTAAAAGTAAGAATTAAAGTGTCTATATTTTTAGTTAGACCCCTGTTTTGAATTATCAGTTAGCGATTACATTTTTAGATTAGTATAGATTTATAAACTAAAAAAATGATATTTATTAATTTAAAAAGAGAAATATACTTATTTCTAAATTGCTTATAATAATAAAGATAAATTTGAGTTAAAAAAGTTAACATTGAATGGGATAACTTTGTAGATATTATTTCATTCCTAATTTAAAAAAGTAAAGAATTATATTTATTCTATTTAAAGTTAAAAATGTTTCATACACAAACAGCTGGCAATGAAAAAATTATGAGTTCTACTTAAAAATAATTTTTGGATGATTAAATCACTAATAACATGGTCAACAAGTCACTGGTTTCTACAGGTCGTACTTTTGGAATAGGGTTTCCACATAACTAGTAGAGTAAGAATAAATAATTTTTGGATATAGAGTAATTTAAAGAATTGTAATTCAAGCCAGTTATTTATTAATATACAACATTAATTTTAAATTTAATTATATTTATTTAGAAGTACTTTCTAATCATTCATTATTTTTGGGTTATTAACTCATGAAATTTTTATTTGGTGAATGCCATTTAATACATAAAAATGTTTCAATGGGTGATTATATTAAAGCAACAGCAACTATATATTCAATATTAATGCTCAATAATGAGTAAAATCAAGCATGTTATGGAGACATTAATAAATAAATTATTGAAAGTATTTACTGAGTTAAAAATTCATACTTAATTTATTTCAATGTTAATCATGTCTTTTTTTACAATACTAAATGGATTTAACAAGTAGATAAGGATTTAGTGTGGGGACTCCAAGTTTACTTATGAATAATTTCAATATTAAAAAGTAGCTTTAAATTTTGATTTTAACTGAATTCTTTGTGAAATAATTTGTTTATATTAAGTAATAACGAATTAAGCAACTTAACTCCCCAAATAAAAAACTTGAAATCCCCAACTGCCACAACATCTATGTTCAATAGACATGAAAAACGTGCAAGATCAATAAATTTAAACGCACTTGAAACAAGTTAAAATTACTATAAATCTAAGGGAGGAAGCCCAGGTGGAGTTTTTATGTACGATACTTCAAGAAGATCTCAAAATGATGATGAAAACTAAACAAATATAGTAGATTTTATCAAGAGAAATTTAAATATAGGTAAAGTATAGAAAAATATGGATTTTGAGAGATAAAAAGACCTCATAGGGAAAGTCTACACGAAGATAAAAAAGCGAAAAGATTATGGCTTAGATGTGAAAAATTTATTCAATATTTAAAGCTGTCTTAATCCAAAGTTGAAACAGCAATACTTGGGAAATTAAGGCTTCTTTTAGATTTTTACTGAAACTAATATACTAAATCAAACTTTTATGTAGATAATAGATTAAGTATGCTGTTACAGATTAGAGCTTGGTATGTTACTTTAGAAATTAGTCGAGTGTTATAACTCAATAATATTACAATAATTTGAGGAGTTCTACAGATCAGAAAATTTGAAGGAAAAAGAACTGACATCTACAATACTAAATATTTATTCATGATTACTTATTTAAATTGTAAGTTAGATGCCTAGTAACAAGCAACAGATGAACTTTTTCAAAAACGTTTAGAATTTGAGAGAAGGCTAGATTCAGTACAAGCAATCATCTCTGGAAAAGATGCTTAAATTCAAAGTTTAGAGGCTGAATTAGAAACTATGCAACAAGAGCTAAAATACTTGAGGGAGTTAGTTGATTTAGATAGTGGAAATGTTTCAATGAAAAAAAAATTATTGGGAAATGATAATAAGGTAGAACCAAATGCACTTAATACAAGAGATGATAAAGTGAAGGCACTTAATAGAAGAGAAAGTTTAAAGTTTGGAAGGAGCAAGCAGTAACAACAAGAAAGAATTACTGCTAAAGAGGATTTCGTTGATAACATCGAAGATTTAAATGTAAATTAAATAATTATAATACTTTTTTTAGGATGTGTTAAAAAACTTAGAGAATGAACAAACTGAAAAGAAAAATATTCTAAATGGGATGGATAGACTTTTAAAAACCATGTTGAAAAGTAAAATATCATTAATATATTAATCTTGTATTTTAGCTACTAAGACTTCAGTTGGTACTTAAGTAGAGGATGGCGAATTATTTTGGAAACCATAAAATTATATCGGAGATACTCTAAGTTAGGGATCAAATGTTAAATCAGGCTAAGCCCTTTCAAAGATATAAAGATCATCTCGTTAACTATTAGCTTCTTAAGATCCTAAGAATCAAGGGGTATAACAGTAATCTAAAGGGTAAATAATTTAACAAAGTGTTCATGAGTTGGAAGTTATTAATGAGGTATCAAGACTTGCTCCTAATTTAACTTACACATCACCAATGGAAGATTATGGAAATACTTCTAAAATGCTACAAATGAAAGAGGAAGATAGAGTAGCTGAGCTTGAAGCCAAGCTTAATTAAATGGTGAATTAGGTTAAAAATCTAGCAGATAACTAGCAGGATAAAGGAGTTGGAGAAAATGGAAGTCTATGGAATATTCCAAGTCATTTATTGGTTTTTATTGCTAATTCTATAGAGGATAATCAAAGCGGTAGAGTCTTGCCTTGGCCAGAGTTTAAGCAAATTATATTTGAAATTTATGATCATAGACTGGCAAATGCTAGTGAAGTGAATGGTGTTATTAACACCTCATATTTAAGTTTCGAGGAATACATTCTAATTTTTTTCTTGGATAAGTATAAACTCAGAAGACTAAGTGAACTCAAGTTAATAGAAACACTCACTTCCCTTAAGTATTATTTGGATATCTGGCCTAGAGCTAAGTGTTTTGCTTAACTCCTAAACATTGTCAGACCAGCAAAAGTATAAACTCAAGCTTCTCAAAAGAAGTCTTAATAGTAAAATTTAATTTTGCAAGAGCTCTCTATGCCAAATATTGACATATACTACCAGGAATTTTTCCTTTATGCTTACTCAGTAATGCAACAAGATAAAGAACATTTCTTAGAATCAAAAGATGGAGTAACATATATGAAAACTTCACATGAAGAACATGCCTCATAAGTGCTACTTTCTTGGTTTAATGAACAAGAAACTCGCAAATGGTTTCACAAAGTCAGAAGAAACGTCAAGAAAATTAAAACATCATAGCTTGACGACTTTGAGACTGACTATATTGATATTGATGTGCTTTTAAATATGTACTGTGAAGAATATAAAAGCAAGCGCAAAGCAAATCAGAAAAATTTATCCAAGGAATTTATGAGGAAATATTAAGAATAAGAAGGACTTTTCAATACTGAAGAAATAGATAAAATTGTTTAGATGTGTATGCCAAGCATTTCTCCAAGTGCTTTTATTAAGTTTCCTGGAGTAATTTCGATAAGAAGAGCATTTTTATATTCTTTAGTATGTGGAGAGAATAGCTTCGATGTGAACACTTAAGAATTTATTGCAGGTTGCAATAGATTTGGAATTGATAATCCTTGCCCTATAGTAACAAAACGTATAGCTTTGTATGGTAATGATGAAGATTTTGAAGAAACTATTAAGAAAGAATTGATTAAATCTAATATCTAGTAGTAGAGTAAAATTCACACTACAAAGCCAAATAAATCTGGAATTAAAATAGAGACAGCAAGAGTTAGTACAAACAGTTTCTAGAAAAATGATTCCTCACTCATGCAATAGAATTCAAACCAGAAATCAATTTGCAATATATTCTTTTATGACTATTAATTGTTACAGGGATTACAAACTTGAAATTAGTAGGTAGAATGCATTCTCAAGCCTTAGACACTGGTGGTTCAGAGTCAATTTTAACAGGTGGAGTAAAGCTCAATATAGCCCAACTTAGCAAGGACTTCACTGGGGATCACTCTCAATCCCAATAAAAGAAAGGTAACTTGACAAACGAAGAGTTGAGTATTGGCAATAAGAAAATCATAATTCCTTCTTTTAGTACGACTAGTGCACTATTTAGTCAACACTTTAGCATTCTAAGAGATTTGAAAAAGAGAATTGAGGGACTTAAATAAGCTTATTACAATTAAAGAGAAGAGGATAGATCTTGGGAATAGGTTGAGAAAATTTTGCATGTACTTGAAGCTGCTTGCAAGTTCCTCGATTTTCCAATTTAACAGTGAATTTAATGAATTTCAAAGTCCGTTAAATTACTAATAATTTTAATTTCCTTAAAATCATGAAAAAAATTGATCCATAAGTGTAATTAATATACTTAACAACATTAAAATATACTTTAATTATAAATTCATATCACATTCAATATTTATTCAAACAATCTTTAATTCAAATTCTCTAGCTACTTTATTATTGAGTTTGACCTCATAATCCAAATTGATACCCTTTTTAGCAAGGGCTTTCTATAGTAATAACTTTCCATTCTCAAACTGTGCTCTTTAATTAGGGGACATTTTTTCTGGGTCTTGATTGTCGTCAGCATTTTATAAGAAAACTTAAGCGTTATCAGTGGAGTTATTATCGTCATCATCATCGTCTAAATTATGCTCTAAACGATCTGCGTTTTTTCCTAAAAGTTTATCGTAGATGTTGTTTTATAAATAATATAATGAAATAATTTCCTTCGTTATATTAAATAATTATATCTGAATAGAGCTGATCCGCCTCTTTTCTCTAGATCCTATACTTGATGAGTCAAGTGATTGATCTTGCTCTAGAAACTCACAAAATATTTAGTTTTTTAGATTATATGGGAATAATAATTTCTATATATAATATTATTGAAGAAACTTATATTCTTTGTTTGCAAAAGCTATATTTACTCATGTAAGGCGTCTAAATCAATATCTTAATATTTCCTCTAGTATTGCATGATCTAATTTCTGTATCTATCAAGGTTTATCTTTTAATCTTATATCTTTTCTTATTAATCGCTTGACTGTAAAATCTAAACAAATAAAGTTTTATGCACTGCGTTTATTTTACATAGTGATCAAGAAGATTTTGCAACTTTTTTGCATCAAATTAATTAAAATAGTTGGGAATATTTATTTATAATAACTAATTTTAATTTTTTTCATCAAATCTCATGGATAAAATCTATTCATTCAACTACAAAAATATCATATTAGATCATTTATATTTACCTTCTTATTCCTAACTGCCTCAGCTTACTACTGCTTCTGAATCAAATTCTTCATTCTAATCATATCCTGGTACTTTTCTTTGTACTTTTTGACTTTCCCCTATAATTTTTTAATCGTCTTGCCAGATTCTTAACTCAAATTACTCAAAAGCTCCTACAAATCCTCTATTTAATTTGCAATTCCTTGATAAATTTCTAGCTACTGCTGAGAAGCGTATTCAAGTATGTTATATTCAGAGAATGGTGTGGGAGATCCTCGCTTTGTAATTTATTTGCGAATTGTGGTCCTGCGTCTTGCCAGAGGTGAACCGATATTTCCAGTAGCTTCATCCTAAACCACAAATGTTGAGAAGGGATATAAATTCACTTACAGCTTCTTTTTAAATTTGCTTTAAAGCAACTTAAGTGTTTAATCTTGATTATAGTAACTGATTTATCAATTTTTTGTTTACTTCTTTTAGATAGTCTAATTCATATTATTAGTCTTCTATTTTTAACTAAAAAATAAGAATTAAAAAATCGAGAGAGCTAATACTTACCATAAGTTCTTGTTTTTAACCCTAATTCTTGAAGAAATTCTTTTCAATTGAAGCAACATGCATAAAGTTTGAAAATTTTAAATCTGAATTATTTGTTGTCAGAAGCCCATTTTTTGATGTCCTAAATGACATTAATAAACTTTCTTGCAAAGAAATTACATTTGACCAAATATTCCTATGATAAATATAAAACTAACCTGTTCTCAATATTGTTAAGATTAGCATTATTAAAACTTAACTCTTTGATGCTTTCTAGTCTAACCGATGAGTTCACATTACTATTCCTTTGAAGCCCATTTATTTAATTCGATTGCTCAATTAACTATCAATTATCAACATATTGCTTGAAATTATAAGAGTAAGGCTTCAGTTTAGATTAGCAGCTGTTGTCTGTAGTGTCAAAGTTAGTAAACCCAAAATTAAGTTTTGATTAGTTTTATGATAAACGAGCTGGGCTGTTCTGTTGACTGAAGAACCTTGAATTGATGTTATTATTTAGCTATGGCAGCTAATCTTATATCAAAATCTTTAATTTTCTTATTCTCTTGGAACTTGATTCATTTTTTAAGAGAGAAGAATTGTTTTAGGATTTATTGTTTTCCAAGTTTGTCATGGAATTTTGCCTAAATCAATATGGGTAAATTAAAAGTGAAGAAATGAAGGAAAAACATTACATGATTTGAGTATTGTTAAATGCTTAAGACGATTAAGAATTAATCTTTATTAAGGACTTCTAGCTATAATGATATTTTTAATATTTATTAATATTAAAATTAATGTAAAATGAAATGTTTTAAGCTAAATTATTTCATATTTTTAATGATTATTCTGCATTAAATCCTAAGATATATTAAGTTTCTTCAGGGCTTAATTAGAGAAATAAGTTTTCTTTAGATCTTTCTATGATGGTGGTTAAAGTAATATTTTTGGTTCCTTGGACATGATTTGATTAATTATTTTTACTTAAATATTAAGATTAGATATATGTTTAATATAATTCCAATGAGTTTTAAAATTGCTTAAAGAAATTAAAGTTATAAATCCCGTTTTATTAACTTTAAAATAATATCAAATTAAATTTATTTAATATTTTCATATAGGCATAAATCAATCCAAAAACCTGTCTCTTAGCTCTATTAAATGAGTCAAAAATGGTTCGAATTTCAAGCTAGCGTCATTGCCACTCAATCCTCTGCCAGTATTTCTAATAGATTTCTCGTACTTATTTTGATTAGACTGATCTACTTCATTTTTGATAAAGTCAACCAATATTCTTAGTGCTTCCTTGGCGTTATTTGAATCGAGATTAGTCACACAGTTTTTGAATGAAGATGGATTTGAGAAATCATAAGTGCCCATGTGGTTGTTTGGTAGGTAACCATAAGTATGGGAAGAGTAGGGGATTTACTCCGAAGGTTCGATTCTTTTCTAGGTCGCTGATTCAAAAGACTATAAAAAATTGATTAAATGGTGAGTTTATTATGTTTTACTTATAGGATGTTGCTAAGTGAGATAAAGTCTGGGTAACTTATCAATCCTTTAATTGCACAATTTTCAAGCAAAACTATTTCATCAGAAGTATGCAGTTCTTTACTATACTTTCTCATTTTTTACTTTAAAATGTCCAAAAATCCTTCGATTACAAGCCTACAAAGAATTAAAGTTTAAAAATATACTTTTATTTACTTTGTAACAGCTAGATAATTCTTTTGTTACAACCATTCATCAATTTATTAAACACTTAAATTCAAAAAGTGTCTCTTGCTCGTTTAGGTGCAACCCTCAATGCTTCTCTCAATGTTCGCTGACCTAGTAAAAATTCATGTTAAAAACCATTTTTTATCAAAATTATGATAAAAAATTACTTTTGGAGGGATAAAGGCTTGCTGTGGGTGTATCCTGGAAATATTTCATGTCTCTATAAGTTCAAGCTAGCATGTGGTCTATCATTTTGCATGTAGTAATAGTTATCTTTCATGGAATGACCCATTTTTGTGTTGTAAGTGAACTTATGTGACTGAGAATTAACAAAAGCTGGTTGAGATGTCTGCTTTAATGTCTAAAAACCATTGGACATTTGTCTGTAATTTTATAAAGAGTTTCTATTTTAAGAGTTCATTTCAAGGCTTCTTTCTAAAGTAAACTTATAAAGGATATTATAAAATAAGATCAAGGGTAATTTGGGGTTTATTCATTTTTATTTGATAATTTAAATTTCAAAATATTTCATAAAATACAGTTAAATGAAATATAGTTTGTAAATTGAATAACTTTGGTGATAACATAATTACTCTAGTTAATTGATGTTATAAATAGTTGTAGAACTTTTTATATATTAGGTTATTATTAATTTTAAATTATAGGGAGGACTAAATACTATTTAAAAAAATTACATTTTGCAAATAAATTTAAAATCCTATCATTTTAAATTAGTTATCTTTCACGACTTTAGTCGATCACCAATTATAACTCAAGAATCAAATATTAAGTAACATTTAAAGACAATAGAAAAAAGCAAATGTAAAGTTCCACAATAAATAGCACATCGCACACCCCTAACAATTCTAACAACAGTTCTATTACCGGTATTAATCATATGGAGAAAGAAGGCTTTATCCCACTAGGGCAATTATTACAATAGAAATAATAAAAGCGATATGGTTGAAATAGTTTAATTTATTCAAATTTTCTTTATTTTAAATGTGGTTAAGGATCATATGGTAAAGTAATGATGGCAGTATCAACGAATACCCACAAACCCCTTGCCATTAAAATTGTAAGTAACTTATTTTTTATTCTCTGGAACACTTTACTAAAACTACATTTACTATAGGTTAAAAGAGAAGACATGGCACAAGTTGAAAGAGAAATCATGATTAAACTTACCATGAGCAACTATATTTCCATCGAATTATATTATTGTTTCTTTTTTAATATTGGTTTTCCTTGCATTTATAACATGAATTCAGTGAACCCTGAGTTTAAGGAGATCCCTCAAGAATAAATTCTTATCACAGATCTTCTAGGAAGTTCCTTATCTTGGTACTCCAGGACTAAACCATTAACAGTAGTCTAAGTCTATAATGTCGGCATACAACTTGTAAGTAAACTAATTCACTGTTTTCAATTACTTTCAATCGCTTTATGTTTTCAGTTTGAGTAACTTTTCTTTATAGTTGTAAAGAATACGAGATTTCCACTAAATCGGCTATGTACATGGCGATATTAAACCTTGCAACGTTTTGGTAGGAAAATATAACGCTGCTTCTATGATAAAATATAAGTCAATGAGCAAAAAAAGCAACGAAAAGTCAATGACAAGGAAATCCGATACTCAACTTAACAAAATCACAACTAAATTACTCTTAAAGAACAGCTCGAATAACCAACAATAATTACTGCTTAACTAACATGAGTAAACACTTTACTTAATTGATTTTGGAATTTCCACACCATTTTTGGACGCACATGGTTAACATGTCCAACAGAAAGTTTTAAGAAACATTAGGTGCTCACCATAATACGCTGGACTTAATTAAATTAATGGAATGACCTTATGTAGAAAAGACGACATTAAGAAACTTTAATTTTAATAAATAAATATGTTTAGCCTTCACAATTTAACAGTTATTTGAAACAAATTTTAATAATAAATATATAAGCATGAGTTTAAAAAAAAGTAGAATTATTTTAGTATTTATATAATTGAAGGAATTTTCTTTACATTGATTTCTCTATTGAAAGTTAGAACCTCAAAGATTTCGAATTACAATAAAAAGCCCAATTAAGATGTTGAACTTATGAAGCTTCTCAGTAGTATAAAAGACGAAAAATAAATTGAAAGCCAAAAAGAGCTGTACTTAATTAAGGAGACTAAGAGATACGTTTCCGAAGATCTTGTAAGGTCACATCTACCAGATAAACAAATAATAATTTGTTTTTTTATTTTTAATTTGAGATGGATTTGCTCAATTCTTCAGACACATTTAATCTTTAGATTTCACATCCCTTCCCGATTATGATTATCTGATAAAGGTTTTGACCAAGGCAAGAGATGAAATTGTAAATCAAACTGGAGAGAACACTTACTATCTCGTTGACTCTGACATCCATCTTAACGACCCACTCTTCATGGGTTTCAATCAAAGTTTCTCCTAATTATAGCTTAGTAAGCATAAAGACGCTCTTTTCATATAGAAGGAGAATAAGCTGCCTGCTCATAGGAGAGTATCTGAAAATTCATTGCCAAAGCATAGCTATAATGCATAACCTAAATAATCACAATTTCAGCAAGTTGCTCACCAATAATCGCAGTAGGTGTAGCCCTAACTGTAAAACTAACAAAATCAGATTCAACTTCAATAGCTTCAGCTTTTGCAACAATTTAAAATGGTTAAATAATATTCCGGTTTATCTTAATGATATGGAAGAAAGTTATTTGTCATAAAATGGGTAGTTATTTTATGTTTACCCCGCTTATATATTTTATATTATTTAGACATTCTTTATAAATTAATTTATTGAATAACAGCTACTTCAGCAACTCGGTTTTTAACATCCTTAGGTTCAAAATGGTCTGACCGTGCAACAGTAATAACAATTATTGTAATAGTAATAGTAAGCCATCCAATCCTAAGCTAATAATCCATTGTCTCCATATGTTAAAGTTAGTATCAATTACAATCATCCTCAATTGAAACACATGAAACCAAAGTAGTTTAACGGTCCTTCATCTCAGCACAACTCCGATCATTAGCAATTAATAAAATTTATAAGAAATGTTTAAAGCTAAATAAGACAAATTTTTTTTTAAAAATCAAAATTATGGTGTTGTACATATAGTTTGTTATTTCCATATGATAATAAACATATAATAAATCTAGCTAATATCTTCATTAATTTTATTTAATCTTCAGATGAGTCAATCGTGCCAGATGAGACTCACAATCAAGAAAAGTTGCATTAACAGCACATAGCCAGCAGACCCCCCATAAGTCACCCACCAATTATATAGGGAAGCAACTCCTAAACCCCTTACATCTCTAAAATAAGAAAGGTATCCCGCAGTAATTAAAGACAGCATCAACAGCAAATGCAAATCATGAGCCAGTAGGCTTAATCCATTTAGCAATAAATTTCCATGTTAAAGAGAGTCTCACAATCTAGATAATAGGAGAAAAACTGAATGCAAAGAAGTTGTGAAGAGATAAGCTATAAATATACTAATGATAACTAATATATTGCTCTATTTGATAAGAATCTTCAACTTTCTTAATATGTCTTAATGTTTTAAATTTTAATGTTTAGAGTATTATGACTAAACTAGACTGCTTATAGTTATTGGAGAGGGAGAGAGAACGAATAAAGCTTGCTTGTGGACTAAATAACTCCTCAAGATCAATTCAAAGAGTTTTATGAAATTTTGAATCCTCCTCATCCAAGATACATTAAGACAAACTAACAATAATTTAAGAAACTAAATAGTACTGAAATATAAAATAAAAACTCAAAGTTATGTAAATAAAAAGCTACAGGTTTGAAATATACAAATAAAATATTTATAACATTTGAATGTAACATTAGATTAATATACACTAAGAATTTTCGCATACTCAATTAATATCTTATATCATATACTCAAAAGACTCTAATAAATTTTTATTATTAGTTATAAAATAAATCAGATTAAAAAGAACTTGTAAATAAGGGGGTGAAATATAATAAATCAAGTTTTAATATAAATAATCAGAAATAATAATTATTTAAACAAAATAACTATTATAAATCTAGATAATATAGTTCTTATTTGTTTAATTTTCAAATAAATTAATTGCTCGCCATTTATGCTATATATCATGCAACAACGTGTATTTGTTATGCCTTGATAGGCAAACATGCAATGAATCATAATTAAATATATAGTTGAAAGAAATAAATATAAATAATTTATTAAATAAATTTCTTTGATAAGAGAGGGAAATTTTCCCCTATAAAATATTAATTTACAAATAAAATTAGAATTAATTTAATCACTAAAAATATGAATACTTTTCTAACTGAATACGAGCACGGCCACTTAAACGATTCAACAGCCCTAAAAAGAGTAAATTTCAAGCAGTATTATAACAAACAATAAAATGGAGATGAATTCACTTCACCTTACGTAGATTTTTACATTAAAAATTTGGATAAAATGGGATAAGAATTAGACAATAAAATGAACAAATTTTTGCAGAAAAAACAGAAAAGAAATAATTATTCGAAAAGTTAATTATATAGTAAAATGTCAAATTTATTATATATAAACAAGGATTAATCAATTAAATTTTAGATAAGTTAATCAAAACAGAGCAGTAGATTAAGCTAGAGTTAACATTTAGGGAGGAGATTTATGCTTCATACAGGAAACTAAAGTAGAGTGAGTGCTATTCAAAACCCCAAAACCCCTTAGTGAGGTTTATAAGTGCTTTGATTTGTAGGGTATAGTTGGGGTCTTATTGGGGTTAGTAGAGAAAACGCATGTTTTTTATGAATTTAATGAATATTTAATGAGTATTACTGTACTTAATTCAAACAAATTTTATCTGCTTATCTTTGTGATACCTCTTGAATTTAGCAGTCTGTAGTTGTTCTAGTATATCATCCAATGATTATCGTGGATATGCTGGAGCTTTTACGATGACCATCTCAACTATCTTCTTAATTTCATTGCATATTTCATCTTGCTTAATATGTTTAGCAGCCAAACTTATTGATTATTTCTCATGTTTTGTTCCAAAGTATGACATACTTTCCATATCGCACTCTAAGATAATTGCAGCTACCGCCCAAACATCCCATTATACAGAGCCATTTGTCCATTTCTCTCTTATAGGGAAGTATCCTGGAGTGCCTAAAACCTTAGCTAAAGTCACTATCTCTTGTCTTATTGCTCTGTTGAAATCTATGACTACTACTTCTAAAGGGCAGAGATTTAGCATTACATTTTCTGGCTTCAAATCTCTATGAACATACCCTAGATCATGGAGCTCTTTCACACCCTTAGTCATATCTGTGAGTATCTCATTCAAATCATCAGGATATCTATTATGGTAGAGATACTCTCTTAGAGTCATTTCAAACTTCTTGAGTCTCAATGCAATAAAACCATGACCAAGTATAACTCCGTCGAGCTTAGCTAAGTTCTTGCATTATCTTTTCTAAGCCTCTCTCAGTACTATGTATTCATTTGCAAACTCATTTTAATATTGCTCGTTCTTAATGAGATACTTGAATGGATATACCTTGTATGCGAATTCATCAACAACTATAAGTTTTACCTTGTTAGGTACGTCAATATTCAAATAGTTTTCAATACAGCTGCTTATGTCGACTGCATTTAATGCAGGTATATACATTGCTCTCTCTTATAAGCATGCAATATATATACCATTTGCTGGTTGGTTCATTGACTCAAACCGCTTCTATCTCTTAAGTCTCTCCTACTGCTCTATTTGTGAATCAAGAGAGTTATTTTTTCTTTTAGCAGGTACAAGCTTTTAAGTTTCCTCATCTTTAATCAGGAATTCGCTTAGATGATGCTTTTGCATATGTCTCTTTACTTTAGCTGAGTGCGTATAAGACTTCATGCAGGTAGTGCATTAGTATCTACCATCTACTTTATCATGCTTGAAGTAGATCTTAGCTCTACCAGAGTGTACCTCTTTGATGTGTCTCTTCAAGCTAGACTCAGTTGAGAAGAAATTTTAGCAGTCTTCACATTAAAATGTTTTAATTTTTTCTATTGGTTGCTGTTCCTTATCTTCCTCAACCAATTCAACTTATGTTTAAACTCCCATCTCAGCACTCTACTTCTTGTTTTAAACTTAAATTTTAAAGACCTCAGCTTCAAACTCTAGAGCTCTTAGCTCTACCTCCTTTTCAATATAAATTACTTCTGGTTTCTTGGAGGAGCCAAAGTTGAGCAATGATTAACCTGTTCCAAGAGAAACTGCCTTACGATTTAAGTTAGCCGCCATGTTTAAATTCAAATTTAAATTTCTATTATTAATAAGTAAAAACCTCACTGGCTATACTAACTTTGTATAGGAGCTGGCACTGCAACAACAATGGTTGATTCTTAGGTGTTAGACATCATATTTATACTTAGTTTATAACTATAAATTTTCTAATTTTATGCTTAATATTTTTAATTTTGGTACCAACTGAGAATAAATTCAGGTTGGTACTGGTACCAATTAGGTTTTGAACCATTTTGGAACTTTTCCATTAAAACCTCATTAGTTAAAAACTAGGTACTAATTAAGTTTTGGTACTATTAAATTGGTACCAATTAAATTTAAACGAATTTAGTACCGGTACTAATCAAATTTAAACAAATTTAGTACTAATTTAATGGAACTAAATTGATAAAAATGGAGCTCCATCTCTGAAGTTTGTTACAGCTTCTGCCAGCTTTCTCCACGTATCCTTACCAGGTTGACCTCCTATAAGATGCCCATATTTAATACTAAGATTTTTAACAGTAGGATCCAGAACTCTATATATTAAAATTTGAAATTCAATAACAAGAGAAGGAACAAGGATGGAATCTATAAGTACTGCAATGAAGAGGGTTGAAGCTTAATAAATGATCTCAAGATTTAGAAGCAAGGAGGATCTCTATCGATACATCACTTAGCATGGTAAGCATGTGACATATACTTAATCATATATTATAGTGGGTTTATTCCTTCCAACGATGGAAGGTACCAAAATTTCATTCTTAAAAGCTATACTCTGCGATGAGAAGAAAGCCTTCAAAAACAGTGAAATAAAGTTGATAGATATACCAAACTACCCAGACATTTCAGTCACTAATCTCTACGAGGATGCGATGAAAGATGAAGAGTTGGTAGTTTATCCTCCTACCAAGAAACAACTCTCTAACAAGCTTCCAGAAAGGAGCTTCTTCTTTGGAGTTCTTGGCACTTTAAGAGAGAGTTATCTCAGAGAGATCATTGAAGAAGCTCACAAAAAACGCTACTCTATTTCTCCTGAAGATTAAAAGAAGCAAGGCATACTAATAAGCGAGACCTGGCTCGCTGAGCTTAAGAAGCACCCATTCCTCTCTAGTAATCTTTGATTCATAACTTTGTAGGGAAACCTGGAACTGGTATATTCCTAATGAAAGAGCATGCGAAGGTTCACAGAGAGAGAAAGTCATAGACTATTTATGAAGTGAGCAAGAGACTTTATAAAGATGTCTAAAAGCCAGAAGAAATGAACATAGATGCAGGAGCTGGCACAAAGAGAAGAAATATGGGTCCAAGTAAGCCTTAAGAAGAGGAGAATAAAGAGAGGCCAAACCCCTTTATGGGCCAATTTAATATGTGAATATATTCATTCGTTTAAATCTAAAACTTATTTATAAACATTCATTCTTCCTTCTCTCGCACAAACTGTTGTCTTATCTACGCTTACTCTCTACAGCTGCTTTGAATCAAGTCTACTGTATCGATAGGCAAGTCATGCATAAGATGATAGAGTAGCAGCTTCTTGTAGTGAGTCTTGATTTAACTCCAGTAGAATTCTATTCGATTAAATTAAGGACTATAAGGAACGTTATAAACAGGAGTTATGTTTAGGTCTTCATAGGCTTTCTTAGACTCCTTAGTCTTATGAACTGAAAGGTTATCAGCAAACAGGATGATCTCTTGGTTGCTATACTTCTCTCTGAGCTTATGTAGGAACTCTATATACTACTCTCGCTTAATAGAGCGAGGGTGAATCACATAACTCTCTAAGCCTGAATCTTCACTTATACCAGCTAAGATTGCATGGGTGACTACCTTCACCTTTTAGTCATAAACTTCTATGTTATCATACTTCTTGTACCATGGCTTATTAATAAAAGTGTTGAACGTAAACACAGCTTCATCTGCATGATTTACTTGATGTTATTATCAATAGCTCTCTGCATTTAATCATATATATAGTTTAAATTATTACTATAAAATGGCACTGTAAAATCAATCACTCTCTCACTCTGTTGACAGTCTTGAAAGTCATACCATTTCTTCTATAAATGTTGGCTATAGTCTAAGGAGAGATGCGCATATCAGGAAACTTGCGATGAAACATTATAGCTCGCTAGTCTAGAGGAAAGTGTGCCCAATACTTTAAAGTCTTAGAGTCACAGAGGTATTCAATATGGTGCTGTGAGAACTTTTATTTTCTAGCAGGATGCTTTCAAGTACCAGAATTAAAATGCTAAACAGCTAACATGCAGTGATACCTAACAGTAGAGGCACTCTTGTGCAAGAGCTTTGCAATAGCTGCATAATTCAATACTGGTTTGACTTAATCTATATTAATACTCGTACCATACCTAAGCTGAAGCAGTAAATCTAAATATTTCTCATCATAAATCGACCCTAAATTTCGCTAATTTCTATTTCTCATTTTGTAAATAGGCCTAATTTCTCTACTAACCCCAATAAGACCCCAACTATACCCTACAAATCAAAGCACTTATAAACCTCACTAAGGGGTTTTGGGGTTTTGATTGTGAATAATAAAGAAAACCTCAATTCTCTGAACTAAACCATGATGATGACAACAGATGATCTCAATAATATTTCATTTAGTTCCATGTTTAATTTCACTTTTTGCATTTTTTATTTGAATAACACCTATTTTTCATTGAATGATACTCAACTGACAAACGACTCCAATAAATTATCTCAAAACAAAACCTTCGATGAAACTTAATAATTCCAAAGAACTTCGACTATTAAGTCAAGACATTCTAATAATATAGTAAGTTAATCATTTGATCGTAAATCTATGGTATACTCTGCTGAATTGCAAGCAAGGGAGATGCGCAGATTGTTGCTTGAGAGAGCTAATAAAATCAAGAATAAATAGATGAAGGAGTACAGGGAGTAACTCACGAATAAATATACCAGCATTGTTAATTCAAGTAAGAGAACTTATTTACAGTATATATGAATGTTTTTGTAGATATTGAAGTAAAGTAAAAAATATATTAATGCAATGTTTCGCAATAGCATATTGGCAAACTCCAAAATGCATAATATAATTTTATCAATAGTAAATTTAAATAAATCTAAATATAACATGGGTTGTTGCTCTTCCAAAAAGTAAAGTAAACTTGATGATAAAGTCAAAGATATGAAGTTAAAAGATGAAAACTAAGATGGCTCGGAGGATTTAGATCTTTCTAATGAACAATTAAATAATGATAAATAAGATAAGAAAAGGACTCAATCAGAAAGGAGGAGATTTTTATTTTTTTAGATTAATAAGGAAATATTATGGTAATTTATTGTTAAATTTAAGATTTTAGGAAGTAGCAGGGGACACCCCTAATGACTAGGATCACGAATTATAAACAAGGATAACTAAGAGTAGAGTTACTAAAGGAAATATCAGCAATAATTAGCAATAGAATTAGGCACTATAAAAACAAAAGTCTACTAGACTTTAAGCAGGAGCAGATCTGATAGATGAACTCAAAAAATCAATATACAGTAACGATGAAGAACTATTGCTTGAAGTGTTGGAATAAGATCCAAAATTAGCCTCTCATTCTGTGTTTTAAGACAAGAAGGTTTCAATTTTACATATTGCATGCCAGTAATGCGACAATGAAAACGTTGTCAAGTTGCTTATTAGGAAGGGGGCAGATATTGACTGTGTAGATGTAAAGGGATGGACTCCATTAATGATAGCTGCTATGAATGCCAATGTATCTGTCGTAAAAATTCTGGTCAATCAAGGCTGTAATTTAGGTATGGAATCGTTTGATGGTATAACATTTTATTTTTATATATTTATAAATGTTCTCAAATTGTAGAACTGCTAGGGAATTTGCAGTAGAATCACTTCAGGTAGAGGAAGAAAAGAAAAAGTAAGATTTAAAGATAAAAAAGAAGATATCTGATTTACACAAAATTCTATAACTGCTGCCTGAAGAGAGAAAAGCAGGTTTTGAAGATGTAACTCCAAATAGAATTGATGATTAAAGACAAAACCCTTATTCTGTAAAAAATAAAATCTGACTTTTAATTACCTAAAGTTAATCTTTATAGAAAATAGTTTATTAGAAGTTACTCATCTAAAATATCAAAATTATCTTATGTAGTTTGGTATTAGTTTAGAGCAAAATAAAGTAAAATATAATCCTAAAATTCTATTATTTAATAATAATACACTTATATAAGCTTACTATAAAAAACACTTACATACTACTTTGTTGAAATGAGTTCTTCCTATAACTTTAAACAAATCCAAAAGATTCCCGATGCCAATGAGTTGATCGACATCACTCTATCAAAGACACAGCGCAAGACCCCTACTGAGATCCACGCTAACTTCAAAATATCTCGTATTAGAAAATTCTACATGAGAAAGATCAAGTATATGCAGGAGGCCGTCTGTGAAAAATTAACAGGCATCGTTGAAGGATTCCCAAAGCTCAACGATATTCATCCATTCTACGCAGATTTAATGAATATTCTTTATGATAAGGACCATTACAAGTTGGCCTTAGGTCATGTTAACAAGGCAAAATCCATTGTTGATAATGTTGCAAATGATTATGTTAGGTTGTTAAAGTATGCCGATAGTTTATATAGAGCTAAGCAGTTAAAGAGAGCTGCCCTCGGTCGTATGTGTACTTTGATGAAGAAGCTTAAGTCTTCTCTAAGCTATTTAGAGGAGGTCAGAAAGCATTTGGCCAGATTACCATAAATCGATCCCAACCAAAGAACTCTTATCGTGACTGGTTATCCAAATGTCGGAAAATCTAGTTTCATGAATAATGTCACTGATGCTAACGTAGATGTACAACCATACGCTTTCACCACTCAATCACTATATGTTGGTCACACTGACTATAAGTATGCTAGATGGTAAGTAATCGATACTCCAGGTATCCTAGATCACCCCCTTGATGAGAGAAACACAATTGAAATGCAATCAATTACTGCACTAGCTCATTTGAACGCCTGTATTCTCTACTTTATTGATATAAAAACTAAGCATTCTTCAATAATTTATTTCACACCTTATGAAATGGTTTATCAGAAACTTGTGGATATACCATTGAACAATAAATTTCTCTATTCAAGAACATTAAGCCACTTTTCCAATCAAAGCCCTTAGTGATTGTTTTGACTAAAATTGATTTGGTTAAGTATGCTGAGCTTGCAAAGGATATTAAAGCCCTCATTGAAAATCTTGCCAAGGAGCACAACGCTTATTTGATTCAAATGTCAAATCAGAGCGGAGATGGTATCACAGATGTTAAACAAAAGTCATGCGATATTTTATTGGATTACAGACTAACCCAAAAGGCAAAGGATCCAAAGAAAGCTGAGGCTTTGATGAACAGACTTCACTTAACTCAACCAAAGAAGAGAGACAACGTTGACAGACCATCAATCATCCCAGACACTGTTAAGCAAGGATTGAAGAAACAAGGACCAACCATTAAGGATTTGCAAGAAGAATTTGGAGGTGCAGGTAATTTCTATATTCCAGTTGAGGAGCACTATCAACTTGAGAACGACGACTGGAAATTCAAAAATTAATTTTTATTGTAGCATGTTAAGTAATTCGATAGATGGCCCGAGTTCTATCTTGGTAAAAACGTCATGGATTTCTATGATCCAGACATCGAAGAAAAGCTAAAAGCTCTCGAAGATGAGGAAGACAAACTTCTCAAGATTGAATCCCAAGAAAATGCTTTGATGGAAGACGACGATGCTGAAAACTCAGACGGAGTGACTTATGACGAATTAAAGAAAGCTCTTAAGGAAGTAAGAGGCAAGAAGTCTGTTATTAAGCTTTAACACAAATTAAAGAAAAATCTAAGAGCAAGATCCAAGAACAAGAAGCTTAGCGATATGGAAGAGCACTTAGAGAAGAAGGGCATCAAGGCTAACTTAGAGTCACTTAGATCAAGAGTTAAAGGAGGAAGAAAATCCATTGGAGATCTAAAATCATAATGTGTAATTTATTAAGTAATAAAATTTTGGACGTTAAGTTTAGAAGGCAATCAAGACAGATTAGCATCAAAAGCATTAGATGATGAAAGTGGAAGTGAAATGGAGGATGTTGATGATGTCAGAGTTGGTCGTAAGAGAAATCCCAACTATTCTATATTTATTTTTAAAGCGATCCATGTCTGATAGCTCAGATCAATACGATGCTCTTTCAGGTAGAAATAAATCAATTAACCCATCTACTGGAAAGAAACGTAGATCCCTTACTCCAGCTCAACTTAAGATTACTGCTCAATCTAAAGTAAGATCTATGTCTAAGGGTAGAAGAGAGGGATCTGTACCCCAACCCCATCCAACTAGAGTCGTACCAGAGGAACAAATCAGACTTGCTAAGAAAATTAACAAGAAAGTGTTCAAGCATGCTCTTGCTATTAACGAAGCAGATAGACACGTACCCATTAAAATGCCTAAGCATTTGTATACTGGAAAGAGAAGCAATGGTAAAACCGATAGAAGATGAAAGCACAATTAATCTAGCTATTTATTAAACTTAATTAATAACATTTGCATTTAACAATTTACAATTTAATTTACTCAGGTTAAATTTATGAGTTGACATGTCTATACAATTAATTACTAATTTGAAATCAAAAATGAAAATATAGCAGATAGCTAAAATTGCGACATTATTAATTGCAATGACTTTCAATTGTTTAGTGAATGCTGATATCAAGTTAGAGAGTATTGATCCAAAGTCAATCAAAATGGAGAGTGTTGACTTGAAAAAGAACGGGATGGCTGGCAAACAATTCGACATTTCTGGTATTAAGGGAGTTATTGTCAAGATTCATTTCAGAGAAAAGTACTTAAAGAAAAAGGGAATTCTAGATATTTCTGCTGAAATCGAAGAAGGACTTGCTGAAGAAGAGATTGATTAACCATTAAGTAGTTTTTGTATAAATCTTCTAAAATTCTCAAATTTTTATCAAAGTTTACTAAAACTTCAACATTAAGGACGAGAAGTATATTTGGATGCTCTGTAATAATAAGGAAGAGAGACAAAGAGTCAGAGAATTTCTTTTAAACAAAGAATACACTCTTGCCATTGAGTCCGATAATAAAAGATTTTTCGGAAAGTTCTCTTCAAGAGACGAGAAAGAAAAATGGAAGGAAGCTAACAAGAAGGATGAAAACAGCAAAAACAAATTTGATTTGTGATTTAAACCCATTAAGATAAAATTTAGTGAACTTAATTAAGATTTAAGCTAAATTTCTTCATTTTATAAATCATATTTATCTAGAGTCATCTTCACACGTGTCTCAATTAAACTGCTTTTTAATGAAAAATCATCATTTTTCAAACTTATAGAATCCTAGGAGAAAGTAAAGCAATAGTATTCCAAAGACTAAAAGGGCATATTGATTGATTCTTCCAGCCATAAATCCAGGGTCAATCTGTAACTTTGCCTCTAATTAATTGATAATTCTCTAGTTTTCAATATATTTTTACTCTTCTTATTGAAAAGTTTCATTCAACATGAATTGGGCTTGTCTAGATTACTCTTCTTCCAATTTAAAAGTAAGGAGAGTTTTTTCTTGTTCAAGAAGTGCGGTTTCGAATTCTTGAACCATTACCATTTAATTTTGGGCCAACTACTGCAATGTTTCTTGTTTTCCTAACTTCTAGAGATCGAGTTCAGTGAGTTAAGCTTTGTAAACTTTTATTCTTCTTAATATTTAACTTAGTAAATTAGTAAAACAATTTAGACCTATCCAAGTTTGAATTAGGCTTCATCTTAGATGTTAAGCTGATTTCCGATCTAACTTTTGTAAAGCTTTTCTTCAATTTTCAAATCACTTATTTTTTTAACTAAATCGGCCTCATCTTTTTACAATTTTTCTATAAATTTTTGTTAGCTCTCCATTTTTGATTGAATATCTGGTAGCTTAACAACCCATTTTTACTATTTCTCTCCTAAATCCTTTTAATTAAATAAAGTATAGAATTATTTTTTGATTTTATCATAATTTTTTACAAATTAACCTTTAAGTCCCTTTTGATTTACTCGTTAAAAGCTTTCTATTTTGAGATTTCTTGATGTTTGATGTTAATCTCCTTAATCAACGATTCATATTACTTCTCTAACTAAACCTTTTAGTCTCTCATTTAGTTCATTTAAGTTTGAATACCTTGTGTTCTTTAATACAATGCATTTACTGAATTAAAGAAATCAGCCTTCATCTACTGGATCTATTACTGTTTGAGTTGAGCGAGTTCCTGCTACATGCCCTTCTAATGCCTAATATTAGCTACTTTAGCTTTAATGCTGTTAATATCTTGTTTTAATTTGTTGTTCTCAATTTGCACTTAAAAGCAATGATCTCTTTGTTCTGTGACTTTTTGCAAGTAATAGCTACCTAAGTTTTACATCAAACTCAAACCCTCTTATCTCTCTTGTATAACTTAAGTTTTTACTTGTTAAATCTCCTTTTTCAAATAATTGAACAACTATGCTGATTTATTAACTAGCAAAGCCCCGGACTTTTATCTTATCGAAGCGACTTTGCTTTTTACTAATTGCTCATCATTTTGGAAAGTTTTCAGTTCAGTTTATTTTTGTTATAGTTCCTATTCCATTCTTTTGAAATCTTCCTGCTTGTTTATTTCAGTCTATTGATCTTTCTATGATTCAGTCAAAATAGTAATTAAATTTTTATATATACATTCTTAATATACATTGAGATTATAAATAAATCACTGTTTAAATATTATTATAATTATTTTTAAATATATCTTTATTTTATTATAAATGTATTTAATTTGGGCGTAAGTGGTAAATATATTATTAATGCTACTTGTGCCCATTTTCATTATATTAATAGTATATAATTATGGTTTTAATTGTTTTTATTTAAAGATTCTTTATATTTATCAAATTACTTTTTTTTGAAAATCTGAAAGTGAATTGATTTACTGTTATATATTTAAGAGAGATAATTTATTTTACACATTAAAATTTTTAATATTTAAAAATATTTTACTTTTACTAGTAAATTATTTAAAAATTACTCATATATAAAATGAGGAATAAATTAAACTTCATTTTGATTAAAAACAATCTTCATTTTCATTTCGTGATATAAATAAATATATTTAGAGTTATAAATAAAAGATATTAGTATATCTAATTGCCTCAAATATAATAAATAAAATTTTATAATTAATTCAACAATAATTAATAAATCTATTCAAAATGAGACATATTTCTAATAAATAATATTCAAAATATTTCAAGCAAGTTTAAATATATATTTCTTTGTATTTAAGTGTTTCTATATTCAAGATTTTTATACTATTTTGACTGATTGCTCCAATATATGACTAAAGGACATGAATTGCTCAACTAAGTTGTCATTTTAAGCGTCCATTGCAAAAATTATTAATTTATAACAAATCAAACAAATTTTATAAATTCTAATCAACTATGATACTACTACAGAGAATATTTTTTTAAAAAAATGATATATAGATATTGAAGTAATCGAAAAGATTCCAAGCACAATTGCTAACTCATTCACTTAAAAAGTTTAAATTAAATTTCAAATTATTTGTGAATTAAATAACTTCGATTTATTGAAAATATTTAATGAGTTTATAATTGATAAAGGATAATTTCATAAAAATGAGAAAGAATTTAGTATCAAGAACGATTTAAGCTGAAATGTTGAAAAGGAAATTCTCGGACTGGTCTCATAAAACTGTAAAATATTTCGAAAATATATTAATAATTTCTTTAGTTAATGGACTAGGTATAAAAAGAAAGAAGATCTGCTACTTCAGGAGCTAATACTTCTGTAGGAGTTCGAACAAGAGAGTCGACAACCCTCCCTAGACTCTCTTTTTTAATTGGTTCTAGAGGCACAAACATTGAATAGTTAGAGCAATTTGAAATTAAACAAGATTTGCTTAATGGTAGTAGCAATATTACATTTTAATGTTAACCTATACTATGCTGGATAATTATTTAAAATATTCCACATAATTAAAAAAGAAAGCCATCAATTAGATTAGTTGATAGTCTTGAAAGTGCTCTTGGTAACAGAATTATAATTAAAGAACTGAATGCTAATAAAGTCACCAATAAAGTTAGATTTGATACACATAGAAGTAAATAAATGGATTTTTCATCTAACATAGATAAAACTTAAAATACTCAAGAAAATCAATAAAACATAATATGAATTTTATTTCATAATTTATTTAATTAGTAATTGTATATAAGTTATAATTTATTTAAATATCTATTATAAATATTCATTTTATTTTTTCATTATTTTTAATATCTATTGCTACAAGAATCAAGTTTATGTAAGTCAAAAGTAAATTATAATTATTTTATGTTTTTTAATTGTACATCTTCTTATCATTAACAAATAAACCTAATATTGTGAATTCAATGTCATTAAGTAAATTGTTTCTATTTTAAAAAATAAAAATTAGAAATTAAAAATTTAGCAATAATTATGCTTGATAATAGCTGTTTTTATTATATTAAAACTAATATTTGACCTAGAATAAAAAAAAGTAAAAAAAAATATAACTCTTTTGCAATTTAAATTATTAAATGAGGAAAAGTTTTTACTTTGTTCTTTAAAAAGAATATTATAGAAAAATTTTGAGTAATTAAAAATTTTTCAATAAACTAATTATTTTGTAATTGAATTGACAAAATAAAATACATTTAATTAAATTTTGATAAATTAGTAAAGATTTTAATTCAAAGATATGAATAATCATTGAATTGATAGAGATAAAATGGTCAGAGTGAATCAATTCTTTCATTGAATAAATTTATCAACCTTTAAGGTGTCTGGGTTAAAAGATATCACAATATCATAAATTAATTATATAATATAAAAATATTCTTGAGGCTTTCACTCAGTTTTACTATAGATTAAGAGAACTAAACTAGGTCATAGTTATAGGTATACATTTAAAAATTAAATTATCATGGTTTATTTTTTAAGTTTAATTATCATCCGTTTTTTAATTAAATAATAAAATACTGTAGGAACTTAGGAAAAACATAGATAATAGTTCTTTATTTCCCTGTCAAAATCTATTAAAATAATTAATAAATTTATACAATTTAATCTTTTGTTCTTCTAAATGAGCATCAAGCTTCTTGAAATTTTTCTAAAATATCTAAAAGGATGTGTCCTTGAAAATCTTAACTATTCAAACCCAAAATTTCTTCATTAGATCTATTAGGTTTTTTTTTATTAATGAGACAATTAAAATATACTTATAATAGGGTTCATGAAGAGTCAATAAATAAAAATTAATAACTATTAAAGCGAAAGAGAAGTCTGTGGTAAGTTTATGACAGTTAATATATAGATTTATTGAATAAATTTATAAATTATGATACACTTGACCTTTTTAGAATTACCAGTCTATAGCAAGATTATTTCATAAATTTCTGCTACTGTTAGAGCTCACATTCTTTTAGCATTGAATTTAAAGAGGTAGCATCATTTCGATTATCTTTAATAATGATAAGACTCTTAAACAATGAGCTCATTTCTCTCATATCTAAAGAACTGTGATAATTTTGCCAATTCACTGAGCTTCGTTTAGATGCTTAGTCTAAAGCTAAGATATATTTAAAATATGGAATATCTTGCAAGATGGTCAATTGCAAAAATAGATTAATTGACTTTAATGTTAAATTAGTAAGACTAATTCAAATTGTTTATTGCATAAAATGGTTATTCTTGGTATAATATATGTGAAAGTGAAGTTAGCCTCTTCGAGATATTTTTTATTCTCCATAGCTCTTTAAAAGATAGAAATATTTAATAAACTATTGTAGTGATTCAGAAGTAAATGTGACTGATAACTTTTCAGTTCTTAAAACTATAAACTCAAGAAAGTAAAATGAAAGATTAAACATAGAACCTATATTTAATGTACTTTTCAGCTCTTCAACTTAATGGAATTTAATTATATTAGAAATTACTGAAAGGTCTTTAATAGAAAATTTTTAATCTTTCACTTGATGCACTATTTATGATAGACTCATTAGATTTTTGAAAGAGTGCTGCTATGGGAGTGTTAGTTAATTGATGGTAGAATTTGTGTTTAAAAATAAGTTTGATTATTAAATGAATGATAATATGTTCACTTATTAAATGATCTCTAAAGTGAACTTATATCTCTTACTTAAGACAAATTACAAGAGACACTTTTGAGATAAATGACTTACAGATAACTTTTATCTCATAACAAATGCCAAAGATAAATTGGCTTGATCGTGCTATAAATATTTTAGATTATGAAATAACTTAACAATTAATTATGTTCATTTATACTTAAAGCTATAGAATAACAAGATGAAATTAAGATATCTAAGAATTTATATTTTTGATTATAAGAGTGCCTAAATAAAAATTGCAATGCTCTGCATTAGGATATTTATACGGTGCCGGTTGATATTTCCCTGAGTGAAGATTGGAGAAATAAAGACACTTAAATGCATATTTGGGCTCTAGCAATCATAATTTATAATAGGAAATTGATAAATTAAAATTTGTAATAATAAATCAAAATGGAAAACTTTTTAATCGAAGATGGAGCAGGACTACATTCACAATAATTTTGTAAGTTACATTTTAAATATCTGAATTTATTTTAATACTCTTTCAGCAATACTACTGAGACTTGAAGGGGAGAGGACGAGGCTTCAGCAAAGATCAGAAATGCAAAAATAAGAAAAAATAATTCATGCAGATGGAGATATCTATGAAGGTGAGTGGAAAGATGACAAAGCTGTTCTTTTTATTCCATTTCTTTTTAAGTTAATCCTAATACTTCATTAAATTATTAATTTTCATTTAAAAATAAAGTTTTTCTCTTATTTTTGATAAATAATAAAAAATAATTGATAGTTAAATGACTAGAAACTATTATTTAGATGCAATAATGAATTAGATAATAAGTAAAGAATCGATTAATTTTATATAAAATGATTGATGGAGATATCTTAAGCTTCTTATTCAAAAATTATATAGCATACCTAATTAAATTTGGTATTACAGAAACGTTCAAAAATTAACTTGAAAATAAAAATTCAGAGAAATGATAAATCACTTTAAAGTTATGCTTTGTGAAATTTAAATAAAACTAGCTTTATTTTCTCCCAAAAAATATAATTTTTCAATAAAAACTACATGTAAAATAATAATAAAATTTGCCTTAAATAGTCTGCTTCTATCAAACTTAAACTCGTCAAACTACTGAAGGGATTTGGGGGTTTCGATTGCCGAGTCATGTTGTGCAAGGCTAAGTAATTCGGCTTATGGTATCAAATCTATTTCTATGAGTCTCAAAGTATGAAATAAATATATATCTTAGGTAATAAGACTAGCAATTAATGAATCATAATATAATAAAATAAGTAAAAGTCTGATTGTTTTAAGATATCAATTAATCTATTAAATAGTAGAGTATCTCACCTATTTTTAGATTTTCTTGTTTTCTAAAACCAACTATTCTCAAGACTTTTAATTAAATATAGTATAAAAATATATAATTGTGAGGCAACAATCTAATTAATAAATTCCTTAATTTCAAGTATTTAAAAATAAAAATAAAATTAAAAATATTGCTATTTAGCTTGAAACATTGTTAGTAATATTCAAATTACTATGATTTATTGAGAGAATCTTTAATTTTGGAAGTTGTTAAAGCATGTTAATTATTTAATTATAGACAATTAAAGGGCAAAAGATAAAAAAACAATATTTAAAATTTAGAATTATTTTTTAAACGACCATGAGCTATGTTATAGTTTATGTTAAACAGTTGATTTTAATTAAATTATTTTAACATAGATATAAAAAAAAACCCTTAATTTAATTTAGTAAAAATATTTAAATCATGTACCAGGCGACTTCACTTCTATTAGAAAAAGAATTTAAAATTATAAATATTATTTATAATTTATTCTTACAATAAATTTCGGTTTTAATTTATTAAAAAAATGATATAGTTTTATGATAATTATTTTAATAATTTTTTCAATTATATTAATTTATATTTTTTCAAATCTCTTTTTTATTTAAAATTTAAACAACACTTAGTTAATTAATAAAAATGGTATTTAGAATCTATGGAAGGAAGTTTAAGCACATTGATATAAAAATATATTATAAATTGAAGTATAAGTTTCTTTAAATACTCAAGATCAATGTTTCTAATTAGTATATAAATCTATACTTGTATTTTATACTTTATTCAGACAATCTTTTTTAAAAAATGTTAAATAAAATTTTGGAGAGTTGTCAAACTAAAAAAATATTAATTAAAAGTATTTTATAATAAAAATTATAATTAATAAGATTGTAACTATAAAAATAATTTTATTTTAATTTGTCCATTATTAATTGATAAAATTTGAATTCTCTTATTATTTAATTATTTTAAAGTACTAATTAATTAGAATAAATAGCGCTTTTATTACTTTAGTAGGTAATTTAAATTTTATACAAAATAATTTTTATTTAAGGATTATTTTATACTTTTTCAGAGAAACTTTTAGTAGTTTTTAAGAAATATTAATTGATATAGAATGAGAGTTTTTTAAAAATAAGGGATATACACACCCAATTTTTTTCTTATAATCTTAGCAACTAGACTATACATGTCATTATTCCTGTCAATCTGAAATCTATTATCTTAGTCTTTTGTAATCTTTTCATTACTCTGTGACCCAAGTGAATATTTTTTAATTTCAAAGTTTGAGTCTATTGATTTCCTTTTAGCAGAAAGTTCAATAAGTTGTTAACTTTACTGCTTGAAATTTGTAGGGATTTATATTTGGAAAAAATAAATAAATAACAAAAATAATTTAAGTTTTAAAAATTTTAAGAATATTTAGGAAGTTTAAAGAAGCTTTTCTCTTGGTTCTACTAATATTTTATCAAAATAAAAAGTATTAGAATTAGTAGATTTAATTTAAAATGTAAATTTACTCAAATTAAAGGCATTATAAAAGTTTTCTTCTCTTTATTTTATTTATGATATAATTTCTTTTTGAAACTTATGATGATTTTTAATTATTTATAGATTAACTGGAAATTAATTAAAATAGCTGTTTAAAATTAATAGTAATGTATTTATATTCATACAATGGTTTCTAAGCTTGATTACTCTAGGAAATTAAGAAAGTTGTTAATAATTAATATCATTAGGTAAGGAAGCATGTCTGCAACCAATTTCAATATCCAGGCATTGCAATGATTACTATACTAGTAAATAATTTACAAGTAAAATCGAATCTTAGTTTGATAAAATAGAAAGTTTAAGCTTCTTTTTTAAAATATATTATTACTTATGAAGAAATACATTAAAATATGAATAAGTATTTAATTATGAAATTCTTTAAATGACATTGATTGTTAAAATGTAAAATTGAAGGCAGAATAGATTTTATTGTTTGTTAATATTGAGCTACCTTATAAAAACTAACTTATGTTATCATTTGATTAAGCTCCAACTTATTTTTATATAACAAATTAATAAAATATTGATGTTTGAATTTTAAAGCATTAAACTAAAAGCTTCCGAGAAATTTGAAATCAAATCTTATTACCCTAGATATAAGTAAATATAAAAAAAATGAGATGAGTAAATAACTGTAGTTTATATTTAATAACAAATGACATGAATAAATATTCTATTTATCAATAATTGATTATTTGAATCTATAATTTTGTAAGCTTTTTCAATTGCCTCAAATCTTGTAATAAGACTATTCAAAACCCCAAAATCACTTCGGTAGTTTGATTAAAATTTATTAATAAAGTAAGACTATCAAGGCATATTTTACAATGTCTTAATAAGGTTAAAGAAGGGTTTTAAGTTAAGTAATGGATATTATGATTATAGTCATAAACTTAGATTTATTCTGAATTGCATGTCTAACTCTAGGCTGTTCCATTTTTTTCGCTATAGTTGCTATTGTTTGAGATAACAGTCTATTAGCATTGAATTTAATGAGCTAACATCTTATTTTTAAGCTAAGAGACCCTTAAATTTTATCAATATCACATCAATAATCTTAATAATGATAGGAATCTTAAATACTTGAAGAATTTCTTTTTAATAGCCATTTTTTAGCTTCATATTTCTGATTAATCAATATCTAATATTTATTAGGAAAATATTTTTCTCTTACTAGACAATCAATTGCATAAAGAGAGTAATTGATTTACTCTTCCATTTATTGGTCTTATTTAACTAAAAAGAATAATTAATTATTTTCATTCTAGTGCAGATTTGCTTAAGTGAATAGTATTTAGTTCTACATTCTGAAGATGCTGTGCTTACATGTTTAATTTAAAAATGTTAAAATTTAATGTCATAATATTATTCATGAGTTAATAAAGTAATTAGCATTAAGAATTATATAATTCAAACTCACTAGCTAAATACTAAGTAAAATAATAAGTATTTAAATTATTGCAATAACTCAGAAACAAGTAAGCTGACTAAGAGATTATATTGTTTGTTAAAAAACCTATCAATTCATAATCAAAAGACTCAAAGAAGGAAAATAAGAAATAAAATTAACATTTATATTTATATTTTAACAGCCTTCAGTTCACTCAATTCAAATGCAATTAAATAATATGGGAGTTTGAATGATCAGTACAAGATTTTGTAACTCTATCACTTGATGCACGACTTCAAAAGAGCATAATGGTTTTAAAAAGAGTCCCGCAAAGATTGTCAGCAATTGAAAAAGCATACTAAAGTAAACTCTCGAGAAGAAAGATTTTATATGCTTTTAATTTAGTTTTAGATTTAAACAAATGGAAAATTAAATGAAATAATTAGCCTTTAAGAAGATTCAGTTTTCTTTATTTTTCTCCACTTATGCCTTGCTTGGATCATTGTTTCTTCTCATAGTTCCAATTCTAGAATCTATATTCATTCTCAAACGACTTTATAAATCTTTCTAGTGTTTTACTAAGTTCATTATTTATTTTTAATTTCTTTCTCTATTAATTTATTTTGCTCTTTAATCAATTAAATGCCTGTACCAATTTCTCTATATAATTAATAAGCAAAGATTAATTGAGATGAAAGGTGCTTCTGTAGTTTCTACAGTCAGGTACCACTCATTATAATTCCTTTTTCATCTTATTTTTTCAGGAAAAATGCTGTAATGTTTGTAGTCACTTTTTTAAAAACTTTATTTAAGTACTCAAGGTTTAAAGTTTCAAGAGTTCCATAAAAGAAGATTAATCTGAAAATTCATAAGAAAATTGCACTTTAGAATGAAGTTAAAGTACAAAATCTAGATCACTAATTGAGTCATAATACAGATTTGTCATAGAGATTGTTGTGTATAGTTATGAATCTCAATCATCCTTATTTCATTAAAATTAAAAGCTTTTTCTCTTCTCTTTGTAAGATTTTTAATGTTTATTGAGTGGAATGTGCCAAGAAACGATTACAACTAAAAGGGAAATAAAGATTCAAACAGAAAATACAGCAGTTTCTATACTCTAAACAGATCAAAGGTAATAGAGGAGTTTGGCTGAATAAATTATAATTAAGCCTATAAAAGAGAATAGCACAGATTAGAATAAATCATAAATTGCTAGAAAAGTCAAGTTAAGAAATTGCTTTAAGTTACCAAAGTAAAAAAGCGAATAGTAAAAATAAATAACTCTAATACACATAAAAAAATTTGCATTAACTTTTAACCCTATTAAAATCTTATAAAGCATATACTAAATATCTTTTTTTATTATTTAAAAAATTCAATGTAACTATTAAAGGGTTTTGGGGTTTGCATTGGTAAAAAAAATAAATTAGTAATTTATTTTGTATTGAAATAAATTTGTAATAAAAGTTAAAATAAATAAAAAAAAATTAGCCTACTATTTAAAACTAATCTACCATATAAAATATTTTAAACCTGGAATTTTTTTACAATATAGACCTTGCTAAATTATCATCTTTTATATAAAAATAATATTTTAGAAATCTTTAATGATCAGAAGAAGTGATAATGATTTCAGATTTTTAAATTTCAAAATATTTTGACTCGATAAAAGAGAATGAGAATTTTGAATATAATCGCCTAAACTTTAGTTAATTATATAATAATAATAAAGATATCTATAACTTGTATAAATAGTATAGCTAGAAATGAATTGATTTAAATCTTGAAAGAGTCTACTCATCATTAAAGTATTTAAAGCAGGTATCTTGTTGGTTCAATGTGGATTGTAAATTTTTAGCATTAACTTCAATATTGTAGGAATACATTTGATTTGGGAAAATAAATTAAATTTAAATAAATAATAATTAAAATTTGTGGCAGTTAACTTTCTGGAAACCTATACAATATGGTACTTGTTCGAGAGAGAATTCAAAATCAGCTGGACTTTACTATTGGCGGTACCCCTCTATCGCATCCCTGAAGCGAGATAAATCGAGTTTAATTTCGGGTGATTTGTTTAGTTGAATTTAATGTCAAAATTAAACTCGATTTATCTCACTTCAGGGATGCGATAGAGGGGTACCGCCAATAGTAAAGTCCAGCTGATTTTGAATTCTCTCTCGAACAAGTACCATATTGTATAGGTTTCCAGAAAGTTAACTGCCACAAATTTTAATTATTATTTATTTAAATTTAATTTATTTTCCCAAATCAAATGTATTCCTACAATATATTGTGATTCCTTCAGAAATATTGCAAGAAATTAAAGAAGTGGAATCTAATCTTGTGATAAATTTTCAAATACTAAAGTCTTTTATTTTGGATAGATGGGAAATTAATTAATGCATTATTAATAAAATGTATGTCTTTCTTGTAATTAATATTTCTGAATAATTTTTTATTTATATTGAATAAATATAAAAAACTTACCTAGTAATTATGAAGAATATTTAATTTTATTTTTAAACATTAAATCACTGTAATTACTCTAGCCCTATTTATCTATAAATATTATACACATTATCGTATAATAGATATTTTTGAAGGATAAAAAACTTTATCTTTGATCGACTTTAATAATATTTAGAAGAGTTGCAAATATTATATATTTTTATTTTTTTTAAATCCAGATATTACTAGAACATTGACATTTCGAGGTAATTTAATTGCATTCTATATTTAATTGATATCAGTTTTAACGTTTACTTCCCACCCAATTTCCTCTTCATCTCCTCGACCCTGTAAAATAGCTTTAATAAATTTGATATTTTTTTCAAATAATAAATCTAACTTAATCATTAAATTTCTGATTATAATATAAAAAGTTTTAATTTTATTTTATCCGAAGAATTATTTTGTTTCACATGTTCCTTTAAGAATAGAAACAATATTAATATTTTAAAAGAATTAAATTATAAGAATAATAATGACTATAATATATAAATCTAAATCTTCAAAAAATAAAAGTTTGATCAACTTTATTCGTCATCATTCGATGAACAGACATAATAATTTATTTAAGATGTATTGATCTTTCGCAATGATATAAAATTTATATAATAGTAAAAAAAATAATATTAATATTTTTACTCGAATAATGACGAATGAATGAAGTTAATTTAAGATATTTAAGTTTTAAGAATGAAAATCATGCCATTTATTCAATGTTATTATTATAATGAAATTCTTTTAGAAAATAAATATTATAAAAAAAAGAATACGATTTTATTAAATTATATAATCAATATATTAGTAATTAAGTTAAATTCACCATTTTAAAATAAAATTCATTTAAATAAGGTATTTAAATGATGGGTGGTATGGAGAGGGTGTGGAGAGAGGTTTCTCTGTTTAGAGTGCGGTATGGGAGGGGTGTTAGGTTAGAATAGATATTTTTACAATCACTCAGCATATCGAAACTCTCAATCAAAATATCACAAAATGTATCTGAGCTGAATGTTTTATGTATAAATACATTTATTTTAAAATAAATAAAATGTAGCAAAGTTTTATAGAAATAACTGATGGTAGGGAACAAATATAATTAATATGTATTATTCTTACAAAATAAAAAATATTATTTATACTTTCATTTCGTTATTGTTATTTTCTTCATATTTTAATGCATTAATTTTTTCCAAGTTCTTCAGCTTATACAAGTCTTTTATTTATAAATAAATTTTCAATAAATTTCTATAGATACTTATTAATTCTTCACAGTTAATACCTATAAAAATCTTTTAGTGGCTACTATTTATTTGATCATTAAATGATTAGTTTTATGAAAATTCTATATTTTTAATTCAAATTTACTTAAATTTGAATTAAAATCATCAAGCTCAAACTTAAATTGCTTAAGTTTAATTTGGATATCTCTATTTATTTTGAGTAATTTATGTGTAAATATGTATAAATTTAAATTCAATAAATTATTTTCAGAATTAATTAATATGAGTACTTCATTATTGTTATGACTGATTTTTATAATTTTTTGAGTTTTATAAGAGTAATATTCATATTGATGCATTTAAATTGTGAAGCCATCATCAAAGTTGTTATTGAAGATTTTTTGGGGGGTCTAAGTCGGTGCAAAAATTTTTTCAAAATCCTAAGTCGGTGCAAAATTTTTTTTTTAAAAATCATCAAAATCCCTAAGTCGATGCATGATCAATTTTTGACATTTTTGATATAATTTATCATTCTACCCCACTTAAAAAGTATCATTATTATCTAAAATTTTATGTCTCAGCTTCTGAATCGAACTCCTTCATGAAATTTTGATCATAGGACATTTATAATATTATTACAAAAATATTTTTTCTCTGTAACAGATATTCGATTAAGTAAAATAATAATATATTGTTTAATATTTTAATATCAAATTAGTCAGTAAGCAACAAAATTGGGGAATTAGAATATCATTATTATTCGATAAATTTAATAATAATGTCTGGCCATTTTATAAAAACCATTGACTTAATTAATTGTCTTTTTTTAAATACACTCATTTTTGTGTAAGAAAGGCCAGACATTATTATTAAATTTATCGAATAATAATGATATTCTAATTCCCCAATTTTGTTGCTTACTGACTAATTTGATATTAAAATATTAAACAATATATTATTATTTTACTTAAACGAATATCTGTCACATAGAAAAAATATTTTTGTAATAATATTATAAGTGTCCTATTATCAAAATTTCATGAAGGAGTTCGATTTAGAAGCTGAGACATAAATTTTAGATAATAATGATACTTTTTAAGTGGGGTAGAATGATAAATTATATCAAAAATGTCAAAAATTGATCATGCATCGACTTAGGGATTTTGATGATTTTGAAAAAAAAATTTTGCACCGACTTAGGATTTTGAAAAAATTTTTGCACCGACTAGACCCCCCCCCCGATTTTTTGAATTATTAAAATAAAAATGCGATAAAAAATATTATACATCTTCCTTCCTATTTAAAATATATAAACTATTTAAAATTGAATTAATTTATAAATTCCTCTGATTGTACTATATTTCTGAATACTCTTGATATTCTTTCAATTGATAAAATTATGTATTAATTTATATGATTATGCTTAACGTTAAGATGTGACATAAGAAAATATGAAAAGGAGTAAATTCTTGCTCAAAAAAATAGTTTCACCCTTTGAAGTTAAAATACTTAGAGACACTTTGCTCAGTGCAAAAGATTCCATTACCAATAAATGATTTAATATATAACTCTCTAATTTTAAATGAGATATAATAATTTCACCCAATAATATAAAGAATTTTCTTTTAAATGAATCTTAAGTAAATTGTGTTAAAAAAAATTTCTAAATAATTAATATTTATTTTTAATATTAAAATTAAAATTTTAGCTTTTTATTTCTCTAAATAAATTATATTGAATTCAAATCAATCTAAGTATTAGATAATTTAATAACTAATTGTATTATTTTTGAATAGAATTGAAATATAATAGTATAAATAAGTATTGTAGGAATACATTCGAATTGGGAAAATATATTTAAATTAATTAATATTACAATTTCGTGGCAGTAAAGTTTCTGGAAACCGAGACAATATTGTACTTGATCTATAGGGAATTTAAAATTAGCTGAACTTTACTATTTGCGGTACCCCTCTATCACATTCCTGGGCGAGATAAACGAGCTTTAATTTTGAGTGATTTGATTAATTGATTTTAATGCTCTAATTAAAGTTCGTTTATCTCGCCCAGGAATGTGAGAGAGGGGTACCGCCAATAGTAAAGTTCAGCTAATTTTAAATTCCCTATAGATCAAGTACAATATTGTCTCGGTTTCCAGAAACTTTACTGCCACGAAATTGTAATATTAATTAATTTAAATATATTTTCCCAATTCGAATGTATTCCTACAATAATGCAAAAATGATATTTCTATTCATAAATTATTTGCAATTGAAATATAAATTAATGTATAATTTTCCATTCGTTCTACTAAAGATTACTAAAAATTACTTTAAAATATAAAAAGTGTTTCTTAAAATTTTTTTTCCCAATTAAATTCTCATTACAAAATATAGCTTATTAATTAATTATTAAATGTTAAAGATTTAAAAATATAAATATATGAATTATTTAGCTTATTAACAAATTAATATAAAGAAATCAACAGTTTCATTGAGTAAATTTATCAGTCTTAAAGGTTTCGTGATTAAAAGTTATCACAATATAATTTATTAATTATTTAAAATTAAATATTCTTGAGGCTTTCACTGAATGCTACAATAGATTTAGAGAACTAAGCTAGGTCATAGTTATAGCCATACATTTAAAAATTAAATCATCAAGATTTATTTAACTATAATTAACATTGTTAATTAGTTAAACAATTAAATACTGAAGGAATTTAGGAAAAACAAAGATGATTGTTCTTTATTTCCCAGTCAAAATCTATTAAAATAATAAATAAATGAATGCAATTGAATCTTTTGTTCTTATAAATAAGCATCAAGCTTCCTGAGATTTTTCTGAAAATTTATAAAGACTGTATCTCTGAAAAACTTATCTACTATTTGAAACCCAAAATCCATTATAGTAGTTAGATTGAGTTTTTGATTGATAAAATGAGACTAAAAATGCATATTTTATAAGGTTTTTAGGGTAATAAAGGATTTATAAATAAATATATTATTAATTATCAGCGTATGTGAAGTCTGGGGCAGATAACGACACGTAATAAATTAATTTATAGCTTAAGTTACTTAAAGGATATTTAAATTATAATGACAAACAGAGATCTATTTTAAATAAAAAAAATATCTATAGTAAATTGCTGTGCCATAAATCTTCTGCTTCTGTTTGAGCTTACTGTCTTTTAAAAATTGAATTTAGAGAGATAACATATTAATTTGAGCATAGAGAACCATGAAAATTTAGCATCATCAAATTGAATATCTTATTGATGATAACGCACTTAAATACTAAGCTCATTTCTCTCTGGCTTAAAGAGCTGCTATATTTTTTGGTAATTCCCTGAGCTTCACATCTCAGCTAAAATCAATAGCTAACATTAATAAAAATAATAGATTTCTTACAAGAAGGTTAATCGCAAGAATGATTTACCTTTATAATTCATTTCATATGTCTAATTAAAATGATTAATTCCAATAAATTGTTATTTTTAATGGAATAAGTGGATTTTGCAGCTTCTATATTTTTAATTATTCTACTTCTTTTTTATAAAAGACTGAATAATATATTTATTTCTTGAAATAAATTAGAAGCTATTGCGCTGATATTTTATCAGTTCTTAAAACTATAAACTAAACGAAGATGATGATCATAATTTTAAGCAAATTAAGTAAGACCTTATATTATGACCGATAATCACAACTTAATTCAACTAAACATAGATATTTCAATTAAATATAGCATCTGTATCAAATGTACCTTTTAGACCTCAGTTTAATGGAATTTAACTATGTTGTTTAAAATAGAAAGACTACCAAAGATAAAATATTGCTAATCTAATACTTGATACACTTTTGCAGATAGACTCATTATATTTTAAAATGAGTGTTGCTCTGAGAATGTGCTTAATTGAAGGGAAATCTGCGTTTATTATAAGTTAAATTATTAAATGAATGAATAAGTTAACATATTTAGTGATCTTTCTAAATGAACTTACTTACAAAAGACACTCTAAAGATATTCATAACGATATGCTCAAATTATATCTCAAGCAAATAGAAGGATAGAATAATAATTCGTAAGTTATGTTTAAAGCCATATTTGCAAATAAGAGAAATAGTGTTTATTCATGAAACAACAGGAACCCAAATATAAAAAAAATAAGGTTAAAATAATGCCTAGCTAATTAGAGTTGACATAAAAAAGTTGTCAAGACGAGAGTAGTTGAACATTCCTATATTAAAAATTATAAACAAAGCTCCTCTTTGCTAACGACAAGTTATAAAAAAATTTGCCCATGAATTTTTCTCTTCGAACTAGTGAAGTTTAGAAATTTTTAAGCATATTTTACAGTTAGATAGCAATTAGACTTCCATTCCTTGAAATGACATACAAATAATTTACATCTTATAAGAGATGTCGAAGATAACATGGTTAGATCATGGCCTAAATATTTAAAGTAAAAAGAACTTCACAAATAGATTATGCTTATAAAGACTTAATTTCAGTAAAAATCATAATGTATTTAAACCTCTTAGAGTATATTAATTGATTTCAACAGAGCTTAAAAAGCTCAAGCCTCTGTTTTAGGAAATATATACTGTACCAGTGAGTATTTCCCAGATAAAAGATTGTAGAAGTTAAGGCACTTTAAGGAGTATTTGGATTCTATCAGAAATGACAATAAAGAGATATAAGTCTTGTGAAACGATTATTTTAGCTGATTTAGTGAGATGGTATAAGCAAAGAATCAAACAATTTTTAATTAATGATAAATTTAATGGACATATAAAAGAGATTGCTTATTCAAAGATTATTGAGCAATACAAAGAAAATTCAGTTAAAAGTGAAACAGACAAACATCGATTTAATAAAAAAAAAACAGAAAATGGCACATGTTTTAAGTTTATTTTTATGTGAAGTATTGATTATACTCTCTTCATTTGCTCAATTAAATATTAATATCTAAAAAACTCATGTAAACCCTAATAAAGTTTCCTTAATACTCTATCAAATTAAGACTCAATCGAACTATTGAAGAGAACTTGGGATTTTGATTGATAAGTCATGCTCTGCAAGACTAAGTAATTCGGTTAATGGTATCATATCTAATTCTATGAATCTCAAAGTATGTAATAAATACATAATCAAGAAGTATTAATGAAAATTTATGAATCATAATTAATAAAAATGTAAAAGTCTGATTGTTTGAAGATATCAATTAATCTATCAAATTGTAGAGAATATCACTTATTTTTGCATTTTCTTATTTTTTAAAACCAACTATCCTCAAGACTTTTAATTATTTAAATAATAAAATTATAATTGTGAGGCAACAGCTGAATCTATAAATTCTTTAATTTCAAGTATTTATAATAAAATGTTAAAATATTGCTATTTAGTTTGAAATATTATTATTAGAAATCAAATTGCTATGGTTTATTGAAAGAATCCTTAATTTTGGAAGATGTTAAAGCATGTTATTTATATGTTTAAAATTTAAGGATTAAAAACACCAGAATTTATAAATTGAGATAATTTTTGCATTACCATAAACTATAATATAGTTTAGATAAAATAGTTAATTTTAATATTATGATATTAAACACATAAATAGCTCTTAATTTTATAAGGTGAAATATCTAAATAAAAGCATGTACCAGCCGATTTCGCTTTTATTAGAGTAAGAATATAATATTATTTTAATATTTATAATTTATTTTTATTTTAATATAAATTTTTCATTTTTTACATTTTCAATTTAAAAAGTTTTATGATTATTTTATAAATTAAATATTTTTGATATCTCAATTTTATATAATAAATTTAATACTTATTTAATTCATTAAAAATAGTATTTAAGAATCTATGGAAGGAATTTTATACCCGTGGAAATATATTTATAAATATAAATTGAAGTATTAGTTTCTGTAAATGTTTATGATCAATGTTTCTAGTTAGTGTATAAATCTATATTTGTACTTTTAACTTTATTCAGACATTCTTTTTTTATTAATGTTATATTAAATTTAGGAGAGTTGCCAAGCTATTAATAAAAATTTTAATTAAAAAAAAAGCATTTTAAATTATTCAAAAATATATTATAATCAATAAGACGTAACTATAGAATTCAATTTATCTTAATTACTCCATAAAATTATTTAATTTTTTAAGCTACAAATTATTTTTTTAAATAAGGTCTTTTATTTTTTTTGTTAACAATTTAAATTTTAAACAAAATAATTTTATATAAGTATTATTTTGTACTTTTTTTATAGAGGCTTTTATTAGTTTTTAATACAGAAAATAAAATGATAATTTAAAACAATAAGGAATAAGCACCACCTATATTTTTTTATAATCTTAGCAACTAGACTATACATGTCATTATTCCTGTCAATCTGAAATCTATTATCTTAGTCTTTTGTAATCTTTTCATAACTTTGTGACCCAAGTGAATATTTTTTAATTTCAAAGTTTGTGTTTATTAATTTCCTTTTAGCAAAAAATTCAATAAGTTTTTAACTTTACTTCTTGAAATTGGTAGAGTTTCGTATCAGTAAAAAATAAATAAACAGCAAAGATTATATAGATTATAAAAACTCTAGTAAGATTATGAAAATCTCAATTTACTTGGTTCTCTGGTTTTCTATTCAATTAAAAGTATCTGAACCAATATATTTTTTTTAATTTAAAATGTAATATTACTCAAAATATGGCAATAAAAATTTTTTTACATTCTTTGGAGAAAAATTTCTTTTTTGAAAATTATGTCGAATTTTCAATATTTATAAATTAATTGTAATTTTTTAAAATGGTAGTACAGATAGTTATTTCATTTTATTTATATTCATACAATGGTTTCTAAACTTAATAACTCTAGGAAATTACGAAAGTTGTTAAATATTAATATCATTAGGTAAGGAAACATGTCTGCAGCCAATTTCAATATCCAGGCATTACAACGATTTTTGTTGAAGCAAATAATTTACAAGTAAAACAGAATCCTAGTTTGATAAAATAGAAAGTTTAAGCTTCTTTTGTAAAATTCATAATAATTTAGGATACAATTTCAAAATATGAATTATTATGAAATTCTTTAAATGAAACTGATTTGAAAAATGTAAAATTGCAGGTAATACAGTTTTTATTGTTTGTTAATTTTGAGATATCTTAAAAAAATAATATTATGTTGACATATGATTAAGCTCCAACTTATTTTATAAAACAATATTTATTAAAATATTGATGTCTGAATTTAATAGCATGAAACTAAAAGCTTCCGAAAAATTTTAAATCAAATCTTATTGGTCTAGTTATAATTAAATAAAAGTGAATGTTATAAGTAAATGACTGTTTATATTTTATAATAAGTTGCTTATAAAAAATTATTTTATTTATCAATAATTGATTATTTGAATCTATAATCTATTAAGCTTATTCAATTGTCTCAAATCTTGTAATAAGACTATTTAAAACCCCATAATGCCTTAATAGGGCTTTTGAAGGGTGTTAAGTTAAGTAATGGATAATTTTATTATAGTAATAAACTTAGATTTATTCTAAGTTGCATGTATAAAGCTAGGATGTTCCATATTTTTTTTTGCTAGGAACACTGTTTGCTAGATTTGAATTTAAGATCTAGCATCTTAATATCAAGCCTAGGTGACCCTTAAATTTAGCTATATCACATCAATTATTCTATTAATGATAACAGTCTTAAATTCTTAAACAAGATGATCTGTGATGTTTAATCGCCATTTCCCTGAGCTTCATATATCTGCTTAATCAATAGCTAAAATTTTATTAAAAAAAATAGAATATCTTTCAAGACAGTAAATCGCATTAATGGAGTAATTGATTTACTTGTCCTTTTATAGGGCTAATTTAAATTAAAATTATTAAAATACAGATATCTTGAGTGCATAGTATTTAGTTCATACATTCGGACAATGATCTGCTTACACTTATTTCTTCTATTTCTAGGTCTTGGCACAAGAGGTATATCATCATTGAAGTATTTATTAAACTGTAAGGTTTAATGTTATTATAATCTTCTTGGATAAATGAAGTAAGTGGCATTGAGAATTATGTTATTCACGCTCCCTAGTTAAATACTTTGTAAAATAATAAATTATTGGAATAAATCAAAAGAAACAAGTAAGCTGACTAAGAGATTATATTGTTTGTTAAAAAACCTATCAATTCATAAAAAAAGACTCAAAGAAGGAAAATAAGAAATAAAATTAACATTTATATTTATATTTATACAGCCTTCAGTTCACTCAATTCAAATGCAATTAAATAATATGGGAGTTTGAATGATCAATACAAGATTTTGTAACTCTATCACTTGATGCACGACTTCAAAAGAGCATAATGGTTTTAAAAAGAGTCCCGCAAAGATTGTCAGCAATGAAAAAGCTAACTAAAGTAAATTCTCGAGAAGAAAGATTTTTTGTACTTATAATTAAGTTTTAGATTAAAACGAATGAAAAAGTACCTGTATTATTTAGCCTTTAAAAGATTGCGTTTCTCTTTATTTTTCCACTTATGCCTTTCTTAGCTCATTGTTTCTTCTTATAGTTTCAATTCTTTTATCTACATTCAAAACCCCAAAACCCCTTAGTGAGGTTTATAAGTGCTTTGATTTGTAGGGTATAGTTGGGGTCTTATTGGGGTTAGTAGAGAAAACTCAGGTTTTTTGTGAATTCAATGAATATTTATTGATTATTAGTGTACTTAATTCAAACAAATTTTATCTGCTTATCTTTGTGGTACCTCTTGAATCTAGCTCTCTGTAGTGGTTCGTGTATGTCTTCTAACGATTGTCTTGGATAAGCTGTAGCTCTAACGATTATCATCTCTTCAATCTTTTTAATTTTATTGCAGACATCTTCCTGTTATATATGTTTAGAAGCCAAGCTTATTGATTATTTTTCGTGCTTTGTTCCAAAGTAAGACATACTTTTCATATCGCACTCTAAGATTATGGCGTAACTGCCCAAACATCCCATTAAACAGAGCCATTAGTCCACTTCTCCCTGATTGGAAAGTATCCTGGTTTGTCAAGCACCTTTGCCAAAGTTACTATTTCTTATCTTATTGCTCTATTGAAATCAATGACTACAATTTCTAATGGACAGAGATTTAACATAACATTTTCAGGCTTCAAATCTCTATGTACTTACCCAAGTTCATGAAGCTCTTAAACACCCTTAATCATTTCTGACAGTATCTCATTTAAATCATGTTGGTATCTATTATGATAGAGATACTCTCTCAAAGTCATTTCAAACTTTTTCAGTCTTAATGCAACAAAGCCATGCCCAAGAATAACTCCATCAAGTCTAAGTACGTTCTTAACTATTTTTTCTAAGCCTCCCTCAGTATTATGTATTCGTTTGCAAATTCATTTTGATACTGCTCGTTTTTAATAAGATATTTAAAAGGATATAATTTGTAAGCATACTCATCAACCACTATAAGCTTAGCCTTGTTTGGCAGGTCAAAATGAAAGGAATTTCAATACAGCTTTCAATATCAATTGCATTCAATGCAGGTATATACATAGCTCTCTCTTAAAGACATGCTATAAGAGTACCATTTGCTCGCTGATTCATTGATTCAAAACGCTTCTGCCTCTTGAGCCTTTCCTATTATTGTCTTTATGACTCAAGAGATTTATTTTTTCTTTTAGCAGGTACAAGCTTTTAAGTTTCCTCATCTTTAATCAGGAATTC